>NMRB01001397.1:156753-179138 GCA_002633025.1 Notospermus geniculatus
TTTTCGTATGTCCTTACCTTTATTCGACCGACGTCAGATGGGATGACGGTCTCCTCTCCAACCACAGTGTACTCATTGTCCGAACCAGGAACAGGTCGATAGATCTGTACAGTCACTAGAGCGATCTTTGTCACATATGCATTGAACGTTTTAACTGTCCCCGATGGTAAGTTGTATTTCTCCATAACATGCACGAAATGATGGTCGTCATCAGAAGTACCATTCTTTATTGGATTTCCGAAGATTTCTGCAATAAATTGAGAAATCGAATATATTTTACCATCGGTTACACAGTTCATTTTCCTAAGAATATAAATGCCAGCCACTATTTACCAGAACACATTCTTCGGCAAAATTGGATATTTCGGTATAAATCTTTGAAAACCAGTAAATAATCATTATCCTTGTTGAAACATCTAGCCAACTGAGAAAATTCGTGAAGGAAAAATATACCATTGGTGACAGTTCATTTTCCTTAAGAAACTCAACACCAGCCACTACCTTACCTAATTCGATAGCATACGAAAATATGTCAGTCGCCGTCAACGAAGCCATGATTCGCTCTTCACCAGGAATAGGAACGTTAGTCTCTTGCCTGTACACATATCGGTAGCCAACCGATGGATTGACATGATTTACTGCGATGGTTCCTTTGCTTGTAAAGCCAATCAAGTCCCCAGGTTGGACAATGATATCTTTTGATGGACGTATCTGTCATTAAAGAATAAATGTTTCTTAACAAGTGAGTATGAATTGACCTTTTAAGGTTGAAAACGTCGCTGGTGGTAATCGATACCATAGCACACGAGAACTTACGTCTCTTCTAAAGATTTGTTCATAGAATAATTTTTCCCTGCAACGAATTCTTTGAACACCAATGAATAATTACTCGATGCCTGAAGTGGGGAAAATATCAGATAACCAATTCCTTCAAACGACAAGGCACTCACCAGAACTTCCTCACCGGTTTTCGAGGGTGTATACTCTTGACTGTAGAGTAATTTGTAAGACTCCTTCTTAACAACAAATGCCTTCCTCCAAATTTGAAGATAGACTGTGTTTGTGTCCACAGCCACCAACTTGAAGTTGACAAGTCTTGCTGGTCGTGTCACCTGTTCAGATGTCATGACGTAAGTTCGCATGCCCCTTGGACCCGATTCTCCGTCGATTTGAGTCGGACCGATTTCTGAAATTAAAATCGTTCGAACGACTGATGATAGGTACGATTATCTACAAACTTTAACATCGAATTGGTGGGATAAATTCAAAACCACACAGAAACTCCACATTTATGAAACAGTGTTGAATCTGTTTTCGGCTTGTCGACAAGCTACAGGACATGAATGTGGAGAATGCTATTTCGGATAATTACCATTGTCTGACTGCGGAGATGAGGTAGGTGCCACTGGCGTCATCGGGGTATCTACAACTACATATACAAAACAAATACAAATGATGAAAGGTGTAAAGGAAAATACAACGGTAGTTACGTCAGGAAGCACTGCAGGAGACCGTGTAGGATAAAGTCGAGAAACAGTGATATTTTTCGGTGCGACAACCGATGATGACATCCAAACAGTCTATTGCTTGAAGTCTATGGTAAGCTGCTTAAAGATGTCAACTTACGAACATCAGGGGAGGCCGATATTCTTCTGTCTATCCACTCATAGACTCTCCTCGTTTCTCCAAAAACAGGAGCTGCAGCTGAGCCGAGCTGGCTGACACCAAGGACATTGCCTCGTTGATTGGAAGTGGCAATATCGTCAGCATTCTGGAGTGTGAACCCTAGAAACTCATCGCCGCTCAGTTGATATGTCGTTTGGAAAACAATCTGTCAAGAAATTGAGATGGACCATAAATATAGGCTAACGTACACGTGGAAACTAAATCTTATTTAAGTTCCGCAGCTGCCGAACAATGGAGGCAACTCCAGCACGCAGTTATGCGAATGAATTCAAAGAGTCGTAGAAATTACCATTCACCTACCTTATAGTATCCGGCAGCTGGTGGTATGAACACAATCTCATATACAAGCGTGAAATTCTGGCTATTCAGTCCCGAAGATCCAGACGGTTTCCAGATCTGCACCTTGATGGCTGACTGTGATTTAGCATAGAGACGGAGGCCGACAAGGCGACCTGCTGACAAAGGTTTCTCTACCATGACATAGATGGTTTTGTTGTAGGGTAATGCAGCTGGCCCGGCATCTTGCACAGGTTCGTTACCGCCATTACTGGAAACTGAAAGTAATGAGAAATGACACACAAATACACATGCAATTCAGTTGCTTTTCATGTGGAAACCAACAGACGTACTATACCGTCGGCATATTGCAGGAAAGAACGTGACTGGATGTTCATGGTTAGTTATCGTTGGACAAACATCTTTTTTCAAGTTTTCGGGGAAGAGACGTTTCGTAGTTGGCTGGCAAAATCACTTCGTCTAAAGACATCTATATTACCATCCTTGTTTAAGATTGCGGTACTTACATGTACTTAGATCTGCCGTTACGACGAAATAAGGCCAAAATAATTCAATGCACATTTTCATCCGAAATAAGACATGTTTGATTTGCATCTGCGATATGGAAAATATCAAGAAGGGATGTCTTTTGGACTAAAATAAAAACTCACCGACGGTTACAGAGAGAGAAAACGTCCTGTTGACTCTGTGTGTAACAACGACACTATCGCCAATCGTCGGGACCGATGAGAAACCGAGGTCTTTCACTGACACACTTTCGCCTCCATCGTTATATGCTATCGCTCCTAAACTGTTGGTGATGAAACCCATCTTGTCACCTTCTTGCAGGACAATTCTTTTCGTCGGGTAGATCTGTGAGAAGCAATAAGATTATATGATGTTACCCATTAATATCGAGTCTCCAAAACGGTAGACCTCTCCAGTTAATGATATACATGTATGGTGGCATTTTTCTTATGTCCTTACCTTTATTCGACCGACGTCAGATGGGATGACGGTCTCCTCTCCAACCACAGTGTACTCAATGTCCGAACCAGGAACAGGTCGATAGATCTGTACAGTCACTAGAGCGATCTTTGTCACATATGCATTGAACGTTTTAACTGCCCCCGATGGTAAGTTGTATTTCTCCATAACATGCACGAAACGATGGTCGTCATCAGAAGTACCATTCTTTATTGGATTTCCGAAGATTTCTGAAATAAATTGTGGTGTCAGTGACGTCAGTGGTGATTTTTTTATTGAGTTCTACCAAGTTGCTCTAGAAGATTTCGTGATTGAATTTATTAATTATTATTTATTACCTGGGGTAGTGGAGGGAACGGTGCTTCCCTTAGTTGTTTGGCACCTAGGATCTTTTGTTGGTTCCACATAACTTGCACCTAGAAAATGATGATTAGAAATCGGAATTGATACCTGACTGACACAATGTCCGAACACGACAGATGGCGCAGCCTCCATACTTTGTCCGTATTACTAATAGGTCATGCTACTATAGCTCGGCAACGCAATAGGCAAGTTGTTATATCTTTAAAATGGAGTGGATCTTCAGTGATGTAACGTAGACGAACATGTACATGATCCTACAGCATGCTCTCTATCATAGAAGTTGTTCTTGTGCACTGAAGAGACAGTACTTACAAAGCTGAGGATGAGTGACAACAGTGGCAGCTATGGAGTATTTATACGTGAATGTCAGTCGCGTGAATTCCTTGGTGTCACCGACTGCCGGGAAAGACGAAAAGGACGAATCGAAATGGGCGTCTTCGCTTCCGAAACTAACTGAAACACTTCCTTGATTTTTATCCAGGTTGGCGAAACCAATGTAGTCTCCAGTTTGAACTGCGATTGGCGAATACCAATCACCAACTGATACCTGAAAAACAGTTTTTTAAACGTTTTGGGTATGTTTTTTGTGGCTTTGTGCGTTTCCAACGGTAACTGCTTGGTCATTGCCGTTTGCCTCAACATCATGTACGTTTCATGTGACCTTTCCTGTTTGTTATGATTACCGTTCTTACGTACCGTCACAGCGCCTGTAGATAATGGCGTGAATTCCTTCTCCCCGATCAGCTGGAATATCGTTTGACCAGGTGCAGTTGTGTCTCTCCAGACCTGGAACCTCACCGGGCTGAGGCCATTGAAATGGGCAGAAAAGCTACATACGTATCCATCGAAGGGCATCTGGAGATCAGACAAAACGGTAATGCGATACCCCGGTGGTGATGTGAATGAACCTGGGAGGATTGCATTTCCTTCTGTAGCACCTAGATTAAGAGAAAACGTAGGTTAGGATGTTGCATGCATGTCGATGTCGATGTCGAATTCGACTGTAAGAAGACACTTCATTCCATTAGCTGTGCTGTCTGGAAGCTAAATCTAACTTGATGCTCACAAGATACATAAAAAGACTGTGTCACAGTCACTGTGCCGTGCCACAGATGGTCTGTGCACTTTTACTGTGCATTTTTAGGTAATGAGAAATGACAAAATGATTACTTTTTTCATTTTCAGCTACGAACGGTGGAAATACAACCCCGCAATTGACTGTCGTTTGTTGAAGCGTTGTTAGCTCCACCGTGGATGTCGGCTTCATTGTGGTTGTTGGCTCAGCAGTAGTTATCGGTCCGACCTTTAGTGTCGTGGGTGTTGCCTCCATCGTGACTGTTGACCCGACCGTGCCGGCGCTCTGTTCTGCTGTCGTGAACGCTTCAGTTCCAAGCTCATCTGTGCTCCCAACTGCCGTTGAAATAACTACTGGCGATGCAGTTTCTTTGGTCTGGGTGTCAACAGTTGGCCTTAATCTTGTAGTGATTTCGGCAACCATTGCTGCTGTGGTACCTGAAGCCAATCAAGTCACCCGGTTTGAGAATGACATCAGAAGATGGTTATGGCAAGCCGCGGGTGTGTAATAAATAGCTAAACCTAAGTTTATCAGCAAAAACTTAGTTTTTGCACCGTCAAACTTAGGTTTAGCTCCTTAAACCTAAGTTTGGCAAGTCTTAGGTTTTGTGACCAAAACGAGCAAAACATAAGTTTCTAGTTGCTAAAACTAAGTTTTTGCTAATAAACTGCAGTTTGTCGATTTACATGTATTATACATTCAGCGCATTAAACTCATGTTTATCTAGCAAAATGCGAGTTTTGTGCTCAAACCTAAGTTGGCGAGCTAAACCTACGTTTATCGAGCAAAACTAAGTTTGGCGAGCTAAACCTAAATTTATCGAGCTAAACCTAAGTTTGGCTAGGGGGCCTAGCTAAACCTAAGTTTCGCGAGCTGATCCTAAGTTTGGCTACCTAAACCTAAGTTTAGTGATAGCTCGATAAACTTATGTTTTGCTCGCCAAACTTCGGTTAAGCTCGCCAAACTTACGTAATCACTAAACCTAGTTTAGTGATAGCTCGATAAACTTATGTTTTGCTCGCCAAACTTCGGTTAAGCTCGCCAAACTTACGTAATAGCTTGCCAAACGTAGGGTTTGCTCGCCAAACTTAGGTTTAGCTCGCCAAACTTAGGTTTTGCTGATAAACTTAGGTTTAGCTATTTATTACGCAAGGTTTGACCACAAAATATGGCTTGCTTCTCAAACATGGGTTTTGCGCAGACTGTGTGTAATAATTGTCTTAAAGGGACTCTAGAGGCAGCTTGCTATTAGGCTACTAACAGTACTGCCACTACACAACAGGGGGCGCTAGGAACCATAAACTCATGAATTGTACATCAATTGTTGACATTGATGAAATATTACTTCAAAATTGATGCCCAAGTTGGATCCTCATGCCACCAATTCTGTGTAAGTAATCATATCAAAATGCACTAAAAAGCTGCCTCTAGAGGCCCTTTAAACTTAGGTTTATCACCAGGAACTTACCTTTTCGCTCATTAAACCTAGGTTTATGCGCCGAATGTGTAAATAATTGAGTCAAACCTAAGTTTCACATGATAAACTTACATATAGGTTTATGAAATAACTAACAGTTTGCTCGCCAAACTTAGGTTTATGAGCAAAAACTTAATAGTTTTAGCTCGATAAACGTAAGTTTTTCTCATTAGCCGGGGAAACGTATAGGTTTACATTGTAGCTCACCAAACCTACGTTTAGCTCGCCAAACTTAGGTTTAAGAAGCTAAACCTAACTTTGACGGTGCAAAAACAAAGTTTTTGCTGATAAACATGGTTTAGCTATATTACACACCCGGCTTGCCATAGATGGTGGTTATCGAAAAAAATCTAGTGAGGTCAACAAATGACAAGAGATATAAGAGGGAGACTCGAATGCCTCTCTTATTTTACATACCTTCTTCGGATTGAATGACGCATACTCGAGGTTCAATGTAACTTTGACCTGAAAATACAAAGCACGTTACAGAGTCGCACAATATAAATTCGAACCTTGAATTTGGAGGAAATAAGAAACTTCATGCACTCTTCGTTCGGGTTCTTCGCTGGTCTGGCGAAGCCGAACCCATTGATGATGATGATACTTACAGAGTTTTGGATGTGTTGCTATAACCGCGGACAAGGAATATTTGTAGGTCACAGCAATTACTTTTATCTCGTTTTCGCTGCCAATAACAGGGAAAGTGTCTTCATCGTATAAATGGAATAGCGTGTTTTCGAAATCAATTCCTGCGGCAATGCTGCCACGGTTGGCATCCAAGTTGGTGAACCCGATATTATCGCCGGCTTCGAATTGCACCGGGTTATACCAGTCGGACGTCGGAACCTGAAAATTGGAAGATGTAGTAAAGTGTAGTGGTACTCCAAAAATTTTGCTGTTGCCTTTGAAAACTTCTATTGAACGGCGTTCTTGCTCGCAAAGAGTACACTCCTTTCGCAGTGTCTTCTCACTCATACCTATCGTTCATAGACACTGCTTACAATAGCCCGATCCCCGCCGATTTACCACTAGAGGGCGTTTGCGTAACTAACGAAATACATGAAACATTTTCTGATTGGTTCACTGTCAGCGTCCTTGACAACCACGGCAGACTGGTCACTCGTCGGAAAGCATTTTATATGGGACAGTTGCATTATGACGTAGCACGACTAGTCTACAACAACAGCAATGGCTGGCGCCCCGCCGTGTCCAGTGCGCAGTGTCACTTTGCACTTTTCAGTGTTTAGCTCGTGCCTTTTTTGTTTTGAAACATCGCTAAAGAAGTGGATTATTCTGTCTGTAGTGATTGATCTTGTTAAACAGGCCGAAGCTGGGAGCAACGCCTGCGCTGCTTCCCGCGCTATTTGGCCGCTGACTAGTGCTGCCACCATGCGGTAAATCGGCGGGGATCGGGCTATTGTAAGCAGTGTCTATGAACGATAGGTATGAGTGAGAAGACACTGCGAAAGGAGTGTAGCAAAGAGAGGTCAATCCGGAAGCTGTGACAACGGAACAAAGGCAGTATTGCAACATGCATGAAGAGGTCACTTACTGTGACTGGCCCAGTTGTTAATGGAGTATACTGCACTTCATCTTGTAGAATAAAATGGCGATGGACATCCACGTTTGGCGAGCGCTTCCAAACTTGAAACCGGACTGGACTGAGATCACGGAAGTAGGCAGAGAAACTGCAAACATATCCATCAAATGGAAATGCGTGGTCAACGAGAACTGTCGTCCTAAATCCATTGGGTGAAAGGAAGCCTTTTTCTGTGGGATTGCCGATGATGTCGCCTGAAACGGACATGGAGGCGAAGAGGTGTAAACTGTTATAGGCAGTTTTCGCAAATCCCCCGAAACGCCAACACGAACGCCAAACCATTGTTCCATGCCACGAAGAGAGCACCGAACAAACAGGACAGACGTTCGCGTTGGCGTTTCGGCATCTTGACTAATCAAGGCCTCCGGTCACTCCGCCCTTCGAGCTACGCTCCCTTCACCCTTGACGACCACCGTTTGTCATCCTGCTCGCAGACAGGTCGTTCCATGGACCGCACACACCCACACCACTGTCAATGATAAATGCGTGTAATCCAATGTTTTGTGAATAAAACATGCATTAACGTATTAGATCATCCTTCATTTTGAGATTTTCATCGATCCAAACCTCACAATGTTCCTTTCTTCGTCATAAACCGCGCTTTCAGTAAAGTTTGGCTGCTTCAGCCGCCACGCTCATGGGCGGCAAATGCGAGCGATAAATGCTACGGTGGTCGGCAAGGGTGGATGGAGCGATAGTAGGAGTGACAGGAAGCCTTGGTTGGGCAAGATGGCGTTTCGGGGGCTTTGCGAAAACTCTGTATTGTTTCTTCTCGAATTGCAAGTTGTTCGAGTAGGAACAATTTATCATGTCAGCAGCTTTCGTGAACACCACTCTGGTGCGGCCCGGGTTTTCAATGTTAGGCCGTTGCCCCTTCGATGATCTACGCCTGGGAGACTCCTTGTACGTTGCAATGATCTGACAGTTGACACGAGTTCAGTACTTACTCTGTTCATTGCTGCCATTACCAGGTTGGTGGATAGACGAACACTCGACCCGCGAACCTACAACATGACATTTTTAGATCAAAATTTTCCGCAGTTAGATCAAGATTTTCCATAGATAGTAAAATAACTTGGCATCTAAAAGTGGTGTTTCAATCAGGAAGTGTACACGACTATACATTCATCATCAGTTCGCCTAACAGCTGAGGCGGTACCAATGGTTCTATAATCAAACATAATTGGCGAGGAAAAACTTCCACTTTATTCTAGCTTAACAAACTTGTTTTAGAGACGTATGCCTAGCCTACCTCAGGCTGACAAGACGTATGATTAGGCAACACCCAACGTTGTTGAACAAACAAAGAATCAAAGCGATATTCAAGGTTAGGCTTGGCAGCTTATGAAAACATCATTATACTTACTACTTAATGCCGTTGGAATACTTGGACCTAGAAGACAAGTATTCTACATTTTACGATTGAATAGGCATGATTTATCTTTAAAATGCCGTTTGGGTGTGTTTGGTTTTCAGATAGTCACAATGAACCTAGTGACTTTCAAGTGATTTTCTTCGGATTTTTTGATACCACTCAAATGGTAATATATATACATGTTTATTTCATACACCGAAATGTATACATAGTGCATGGAGCATAGTGCATGGTGCAAGAGTGTATACCCCCCCTCCCCCCAAAACTACATCATCAAAGTATTGGGTTTCTAGGTTGGTCGTTGGAGAATAATGCAGTAACTCAACTATCAGTGAGCTTATATGAAATGTGAGTGCTTCTCTGATTGGTCCAGACACAGACCAGAAGTTGTTTTCTCGAGAGGTTGATGATTTTAGAGGGATCGTGTGCTGAAGGCACCTATCAGTGACAATTTCATCCAGGCCACCAGCGGTCATATTGAATGTCTGCGCTTCCATTTTGGCAAATAAATTTGCTAGGTAAGGTGAATGAAGTTCTTCATACAAGTAATTCCCCTTTTTGCTACGCGTGACGCAGTGCTAGTTTTTATACCATTAGATTCCACCATTTTCTACGTGGGACGTTTTATAATCATCAGGTCAGGACTTATCACTTTTTGTGTTGATTCTTTTCCTTAACAAGCTTGTACTTGCTGCCTTCAATTATTATAATATAATAGTATACATGTACTTGTAATTACAAAATATCCTTCAATTAAAAGCATTTGGTTCGGTGGTGTTTCCGTCATTGATGAAAGGTAATTCAAAGTAACACTTTGTAAGCAAAGTTATGGCTTAATGGGTCACTAATCGTAGAACAAACACACCCATTCAGTAATTTTTGCTCGTCAGCATTGTAGAATATTCGATGTTCCTGCATGCATGGAGGTATAATAAAATAAGTCTTATTTTACCTCCATGCTGCATGTCTCCCAAGTAGTTTTTAGATAAGAAGGTGGATGACCGATTAGTTTAATAGATCTATACAAAAATGCCATTGTGGTAAAAGTTAAAGGAACTCTACTTACATGTTGATTGGCATCCTGATGTGGTTACTCCGAAATTATACCGCGTTGCACTTGACGAGCTGATGGCAAGGGTTGAACCCTGAACTATCGGACCATTTTTCAATATACTATAATCCGAAAAGTATGTAGTACCAGCAGATTGGCTGGTTGAGACAGTTCCCACCCCAATATTAACGAAACCGAATTCGTCATTTATTTTGAAACTAAAGTCAGATGGTTCGACCTGAAAATACAGTGAAAAGTGAAATTTGGTGAACGTTTTTAACAAGTCAATTAGCCTATGTGTCTTATCAAAAATAGATACCGTATCTATATCTATTTTTTTTCTTTATCTATTTTTGATCTTATGCACAAAAAGTGAACCCAGAGGCGGGATAATTGTTCGTCTTGTGGCATTGCGGTGGCACTGCGGTGACAAACCACTGTGTGTGAAATTAGATGAGTTGCCCTTCCGTTGATTCCATTAGAAGATGCATAGACAAACGTACATGTATCATTAACTCACCGTAATGTGTCCCACAACATTTGTGGTGTATGTCATGGTATGAACCACCGAATATTGTTGATTCGAACCAGTGGGTCTCAGCACCAGGAATTGGACATCGACACCAGCTGTGAGAGCTTCGATATGAAATGAACACACGTATCCATCGTATTGTGCTGGATTTTCTGAGAGTCTTATTACTCTAACCGTGTTTGCAGGGTTCCCTATTGCAACGCCGTTAGCACCATCGATACTCCCGTAAGTAGAATCTGAAATTATGAAATCATCATCTTATAGAATACAGCAATCAGCTGCTGTGACGGTGTCAGCCTCCAGGCTTGGATTCTTCAGGACGCAATCAAAGAAATACCAATACATAGAAAAGACATGACGAAGGGAATGTTTACTTACTTTGACATATTACACCTTCGCTATGCCGAATAAACCCGGCGGTGAGGAGAAACACTACCGTTAAATAGGTATTCCCCATCTTTGGACGGAACCTGAAATGAGGATTTGACGGAAGTCAAACAGTCAATCCACAATGTATGGGAATTCATTAATCCATCGGATGCCCCTTAAGTGCTCAAGCGAGCTTTGACCAGAATGAAGACACTAAGAATATCTTAATTCCGGTGATATAAAAATAGCGATATAACAATTCCAATTCTTGTTTAACAGGGTGATAAATAGCACTGTTCATTTTTTGATGCCGTCCTATCACCTAATCCTGTTCATTGTGTTTTCCTTGAGACAAAACTTTGCATATCATAGCAACGGGAAACATGCAAATGAAATTTAAATAGGCTAAACAAAAAAATCGTTACTGATGAACTCGTGCATTGGGTATTGCAGCATCGACAGCTTGATGGAGAGGGTCACAGTTTCTGACGCTGATGCCCTTTGCAAACTCACTGGCCAGATTAGAATGAGGTGCCTGCACGCATTAACTTTGTCCATGGAATTCCTTTTGTGGGACAACAACATTAAGGAACCATTATCTGGTCTTGAAGAAGTGGCTTTTTACTCGTACTATGGAGCTATTATAAACCATTTAAAACATTTAGGGCACTCAATCAGAAAGGGTGCGCGAAATGGGTACGCCCAAAGTCTCAGGCCAAGTAAAACATCCATGTTGTTGAATTCACCGAGCCTGTGTCGTCTTTTTGGGGTTGGCTGTTCATAGGACTGTCGTCGCTCATAGGACTATCGTCAAAGTGATGTTGATCCGCTGATCCAGAAATGTACACGACGTGTACATGTAGTGCAATATTCTGCATCTGCTTTTTCATTTCATTTCAACGGTTACATAATTTCGCATGTAGGCCTGTCATGTACATCCTCTCTCATTTTTAATGAGCAATGTTTGGGTGGTAATCAGTCTACACCATCACGATAAACCGTGATTCTGTGGTGAGTCCAGATCATGACATACATTTTCTCCAGAATTGTGTACAAATTCTAATTAAAATTCTTCCTGAATATATCGAGTTATGCGTGTTCAACATGAATATGGCTGATTTTTTCAATTAAAAGTTTTTTTAAAGAAGTTATAAGTTTTCGAAAATTGGGCCTACATTTTGTACAGGCGAAAGTACAGTTAGTTGCGGTTTACCGTGATGGTGTAGACTGATAATAAACGTGAAATAGAAACGGGTTTCTAAGGTGAAAGACATAGCTTCCTACCAGATTCGAACCCACGGACCCTCGCACTAGGCATCAATCACCAGCACTAAGGGGCAACACGCCTTAACCACTAGGCCAAATCCCCATCTTCATATTTAGGTGATGATGTAAAAAATGGATACTATGCAAGAAATCAAAGCTTACTTACGTTTTTCTTCAGCACAGCCCTACCGCGTCCCTCCGGCTTGGTAGTAATCCTAAAAAGCCTTTCTAGTAAACCCGCCCTTCCGTTTAGGCCCTTTCGAGTAGTGTCATATCCTATTCCATTGAAAGAAGAATGGGAATTTTTCTCCAAGTCGAGTGATTTTGTCAACGCATTAGTTCCTAAAAAATTCCCAAAATAATTTGCCAGGTCGGCACTGCGTTCGATGGGAAATTAGGGAACATTAGGGAATACCTTTTGGGGCGGATGAGAGCATGCCGCAAGTAATGGGTTGGCGTCAGTGGGTGGGATCAATAGACCATAGGCCCCATGCAATGCTTTCCTTTTAAAAATCTCTCGTGGATATAATTGGTCAGTGTTAATAAAAGAGTTATAAATTGAATTGGCCACTTTTGTCTCCTTTTGGGCTGGGCGTGACGGGTTTTAGCAGGACAACTTTCGAGGCGCTGTTGCCATGTCTTTTTAAACCTTGAGTATTTATATAAATACTGGAAATACATGTACCGGTAGGCCAAATTATGTTTATTTAATTCCATCGACGTCGTTTTGTAACATTATTTCACTGCGTTTTGTTTGAATCATCTCAGAGATTTCAAAAAGTGCGTTTCTGCTCAAAATGTATTTGCTGGTCAGCTGGATCATTGATGCGTTGGATCGCAAAATACTCAGTCTTCTTTACACCATTTTTACGAAGCGGAGCAAAGGTATATGATAGCACCAAGGACTGTGGGTTATTTTCGACGGTCTATTGCATAAAAATGCTTTCTTTCTTGGACATCTTGTTTACGAGGCCGAAGGAATTCAGGTATGCTAAGCTCACAAGTACGGATCAGAGGTTTTTGTTTCGGTGATCGGTGATTGGTGTACATTGTGTTTGTGGAGGAGGGTCCCTCGGTTGGGGTTGGGGTTGACCATTACCAATAAAGAATGTCTGTTGTATCTCCCGCGGGGAACAACCTAGAGTCTACACTCAATAATTCAGTGGTATCGGCCTCCGCTCGAAGCTGGCACCCTCAACCACTGAAACACTTGGTGCCAAAGTCCGTTTCTGAACATTAGATGTCACTACCATTTGTTGACGAACGCGCTCGATCAACCAGCCAATGAGCGAACAGCCAATAAGAAAATGTTTCATGTTTCCCCTATAGTTGCGTGAAATACTGGTCGCTGATTGGTTGACTACAGTTGGCGCCATCTAGCGTTCAGAAACATGATTAGGCCCCATCTGTGCCAGTAGTTGAGAGCGTATAACTAGTATTAAGCTCGAGGCCACTGGGGACGAGTGTAGGAACAAGCGTGATCTCCACCAACATGAAGAACGCGTGTCTCCACGCGCGCCCTCCACGAGACTGCGTTTGTGAAGTTGGCGATTGGACGACGGAAATGGATTGCAGGAGGCTCGTTCTCGTTGTCAATCTTCACTCTCGCCACTCTCCGTCATTACCATAGTTTTCTGTCTCTTTGCAACAGCCATTGTTGGAAGTCCAAGTCTCCCTATAGTCGCCGAGCCATATGAACAACTCAAACGTGCAATAAATTGTTTCCATTGATTTTATTTAAAAAGTACGGAAATAGTGTACGTTCATGTATGTATACATGTAACATCTTTTTGTTCAAAAATATATACAGAAATTTTTCAGTCACATGTACTTAAATATACCATCTCATACTGTAAATAAGGCATACAATAAGTTAATAGAATATCACCTATTATAGTAACAGGAAAGATTTATAACTTGTATAGGCCTACTGACAATATAACTTCCGTAGCTACTGCTGCCAGGCCTGCTGGGTAATGCCGCATTTTGTCACAAATGTTTGACAGAAGTGTGATAGAACAAAAGATCTATTGTGTACATGTGTATACTGGTGTGTACTATGATCCTTATAAAACTATGGTGCACATCCACATGTAGAATTTAGGCCCAACGTTACCAGCGATACAAAAAAAATGCCAACGAAGTCAGATCATCGACCCCACAATGGGTCAATTTGGCAAATGGGAGGATTATTTACAAAAATACGCAAGCTAACTATAAAAGATCGTCAGTTTGGTGGCAGACTGTGTCATATCACAAATAGATGTAGAGGCTATATGCACCTGCATCATAATCCTTGCATAATTAGCTCATTTATGCATAATTAGCCATGGATCTGAAGGGAAGCTTTACATTACAAATGTATTAGAAAAGGTGTTAATTGCTAATTTTCATGCCTGATAAACAAGTATTAAATGCGAATTTTGGGGGATTTATTCTCCAGTACATACCAGAAAGTTGGAATGATTTTATTTAGAAGTATAGTTCAACAAAATATTTTGCTTTCGGTCTCATTGACTTCAGTAATTTTTAATAAACATTCCATCCAATATGGCGGCATAAAGTAAGGGCTAAACACGAAGTGACATCACGTGCNCAGCCTAAAATGTGTAAGTTGCATATTTTGTCGAAATTTGTTTAAACTCGATTACCTGACATACACACACGTGAGCACTGCCCTGCGGTTTTTCAAGGCGGACCCGTAACTTTTATTCGTTGAAAAAGGCAACAACAGTCACATTTGCTGAAGCAGCTTGGCTACTAGGACATTCACGTAAGGAAATTCAGTAAGTCACCCATACACACCTCGTCATCTTATCTTTTGGTCAAAATCAGAAAAAAACGGTACGGGCGGCTTGAGTAAAGCATACACTCATACTTACTTGGTACAACCACATCTCCAATCTCTCCCTTTTGTCCCGCCTCTCCAGAAGAGCCTGGCTCGCCTTGATCTCCTTTTGATCCCCCTAATCCTTGAGGACCAACAACTCCAACATAGCCTTTTAGTCCAACATCACCCTGAGCGCCAGCTACACCACGGGGTCCATTAGCGCCGGTCAAACCGGTTGGCCCAACAGCGCCTGTCACTCCACGTGCCCCGACATCACCTTGTTGGCCTTGATCACCTTGTGAGCCTGTCTTCCCCAGGTCTCCTGCATCACCCTGTATTCCCTTGTCGCCAGCTGCACCTTGTGCTCCTGTGAGACCCTGAAAGTGCAGGTTTTTGTAAAATACAGGAAGCGTTAAGAAAGTGAACAAAAATGCTATTTGACAACAACATGTTTTGTTACATAATCATGAAATTTCATTTGCCAACTAAGATAAGCCCGCCACCCTAACCTACTACTTACCCTTGGTCCCTCTGGGCCTGCATCACCCTGGTCTCCAGCAGTTCCCTTTGGTCCCTGTTCACCCTGGTCTCCCTTTTTTCCTTCTGGCCCTTCTGGTCCTACAGCCCCTATTGGTCCAACAGGTGGACTAAGGTACCTTGATGCTGCAAAGAATTTCAAACACGTGATCATAAGGAGCAAGTAGATTGTTAGTAACTACTGAAGTAGGCCTAGGGATCATTGCCACTAACGTCTGGCTCTTTAATTGCGAAGATAAGGATCGGCTCCTTGGCATATGGTAGCCAAGCATAAAATGCGTGGAGAAAACTGAATGAAATCGATTTTGCTGAGTGCAAATATGGATACTCACAGATTTCAGCATTAAGGGCCCACTCGAAGACGAAGTCCACCCCTGAAGTTGAGAGAGTCTCTCCAACTTTTGGCGTATTGCTTAGGTCCTTAATCGTGTTCACCGTTGCATCACTGACAATTGTGTATGTGAGAGGATTTGTAATGATAGTGGTGAAGCCAATCCGATCGGTCGATTTGACAGCAATTGGGTTGTCTGGTTTGGGGTAAATCTGTAATAATATAGAGAGAAAGTTTTGCCATTTTTTTCTAAAACCACCAGTGATCATCTTGCTGGCAGGTAAAAACCTCCTTCTCCTGCGCACAAATACACCAAATGATATTCAATGACTCCACATTGCATCCCAAGTACTTACCCTGTACGTGCCAGGTCCGTACTGTGCCATGGTTTCAACCTCTCCGATCAGCCTGTAGGACGTGGCACCAAGTGGCCTGAACACCTGCAGACGGACAGGATCCTCAGTGGCCAGGAACACGTTGAATTTGTAGACGTAGCCATCAGCCAGCTCGTTGTTCAGGATGTAGGTACTTGTGCCATCGGGTCCTTGGGTACCATTTACGACATCATTACCCTTGGTTTCAACTGAAAGAATACAGTGTTTACCGCTTCTGATACAATTCACATTCATTTTGGTGCGATCATCAGTTACTAGTACCTTCGAAGGTATTGAATGGTCCTGAGACAGCCCAGTCAAAAATTCTGTAATGATGCAGCGGCCTTTTCGCTCCCATGACTGGTCATTTCGGTCTTTAGTCAACAGAGTGTTTTCAGAAGCAAAGATTGAAATTAGATGATGAAGGACTTAGCCTACCTGTAAGTGGTGATGCTNGGGGGGGGGGGGTAACCGATATAGGTCTGCAATATCACATTCTATAAATTTGAAATTTGCACAAAGAACATTGACGAACACAACGTTGAACACTTACATATCTCTACAGAGAGTGGGAATTTATCACTGAAGGAAAGACCAGTCAAAGTGACCGGTTCACCAACTCTGGGGTACCTTCCAAGAACATCAAGGTCTATTATTCCAACGTAGGCACCAGCATCCTGTTCTTTCCTAATGAAAAGTGGATTTTGACCAATTACAGCAAATCCAAGCTTGTCTCCTTGCTGCACTGCAATGGCATTGGTCTCATTCGGGAATGCCTGCAATATGGTAAGAACGAAAACTTGAGATGTCAGTTAAAGGTAATTTGTTTTGGATTGGGGTCAAACAAACCAATCCTTCATAAATGGCGAGCACAATTGGTCATAACTGCAAGTCGGAGAGTGTGAGTAATTCTGAGAATCAATGAAGCATTTGTACTTAGAACATGCACTTACACTGTAAAGGCCAGCACCGTCCTTTGCATAGAAGTCTATCTCACCAACCAGACTGACTACAGACTGTTTCAAGGGATTTGGCCTCCAGATCTGAAGTTTTATTGGATCCGTTGTGCTCAGGTGGAACTCAAACCGGTAAACCCATCCTGCGGGCAGTTCATAGCCCTCAAGAATGTAGATTCTGTTCACCTCTGGTACCACAACCCCACCTCCGATAACCTCGTTACCGATGTATTTGACTGAAAAGGAAAATTGGAAGCTTGCAACAAGAAGTCTTTGAAAGGAGGCCAATACCCCAGTGGACATTAACCTTGGTAAGGGAGACACCAGCCGTCCTTAAGACTGGATCGAATTATGGTAGACTACATAATGTCGTGGTTGGCATAGAGGGAAGCATCCCTGCTAAGAAAAAGGGAAGGAAAAGGTGAATACCGGTACAGCATTGAGAATTTTGTTGAACTCACAGTTGACAGCAGTTGATGGAGGGGTCGTTGGCTCTTCTGTCGTGGTTGGTGCGGCTGTTGTAGGAGCAGCTATAGTTGTTGGGATAGGCAGGGGTATACTACTAATATCAACACTCATGATGTAACTTCCACTGGATGTCGCTCCATTCGAAAGGTTGATTGCACCTGATCCACCGGAAGGTACAATGATAATTCCGGAGCCGGCACCACCGGAAGTTGCTGCAAGGGGATTCTTGCCTGACACGGTGAAACCCATCTTGTCCCCAGCCTGCACGAGCACACCAGCCGTGGCTCTTCGTCGTCTTCGTCCATTCGTAGCAGAAGGGTTGGCATAGATCTGAAAGGAAAAAGATGTATTGTGTCATAGTCAGTTGTATTCATTTGCAGAAGCTTTCTCACTCCTCAATATCTGACAAGGACTACCCGCACCTCTCTTTTCCATTCTAAGATTAGTACGTTGCACAATTGACCTCCCTTTATATCCGCGTACCTTTCGCGAACGTGACGCGGAAGGTATGCTTCAGTTCATCGCGTATGGTACGGGTGCTTCACACGTCTGTTGTGTGACGTCCGCGCACCACGGGTGAATGACGTACGTCTTCACTGCATGCCTTCCATGACGGCGCGTGACGTCCGCGGAAGATACGAGGACGGTACGCGCAAGACGCTGCACGTGGTATGCGGATGGTGCGCGGCGCGGAAGGGAGGTCAATTGTGCAACGTACTGTAAGTCCAGAAGATGTTGAGGTATAGGAGACGAAAGGATCGCATTGGTGTCATCAATGAAGTTTCAGAAGGTCTTTATTGATCAGATCTATCCAGATTCCTATTCCCGCAGGTATTCATGTTCAGCTTGCCCTCGCGAACTTAACTTACATCAAACACCCCAGGTGCATATGGCGCCCGGAAAGGACCAATCTCATACGCCACGTTCATGATATTTGGATTGTTGGGATCAGGCCTGAAGATCTGGAAGGTGACGGGGTCGGTGGTGTTCAAGAAAACGGTGAACTTGTAGAGGTATCCTGCGGTCAAGTTGAAACCATCCAAAATGAAAGTGTTGTCACCATCTTGGCCTGGTAGCTTCGGCTCCTTGTCCATGGGATGTCCAATAGTTTCTAGATAATGGAAAACAGAATATTGTCATGACTGAAAACATCACGAAATTTGTTTCCACTTCTACATCCGCTCATATCGTGCGCCGTTAAACCAAGAGCACTGGAAAAGCCTTCGAAACATTTTGAAAATTACCGTACCTCTGGTTGCCCCAGTTGGAGTCGATTCTGGACCTTGTTGCGTTGGCGTAGTCCGTGGTGATTGGGTGGGTGTAGGCGGCTGTGTTGGTCTTGCCGTTGTGAGTGCCATATCACCTAAAAGAACGAAACATTTGGAACATGTGAAGCGAGGAAACCAAGAATGCCCGGTTGTTCAGCCTTGGCTTAAGCCAGAGTTGGGTCGATCCCGACATAAGCGTGGCTTAAGCCAGGCGTATATTTCACAGCGCGTTGCGCAGGTTGGGCTTCAAACACAAGCCAAGCTTAAGCCCAGTTCACACTGCCACGATTCCGACCACGATGCCTCTACGAAATGCTTTCGTGGTGTTCCTATAGGCTTCGTGATGCCTTCCTACAGACTTCTTGTTTTTCGTGATAATCCGCACCCATTGTAACACTAATGCCCGGTTGTTCAGGTGTGGCTCACGTGAGCCTAGCTTATTCCGCAAACTCGAGTTCACGTAAGTCGCGCTTATGTCTGGTCATAAGAACAGCTTAATCAATTCCGAGTTCATTGCACAGCCTGAATTAAACTCGGGATTACCGAAGCCTGGCTTATTACCCTCCTTCCCAATGCTTTCCTGTACAATTTGCTCGATGATGTCTGCCCGGTTGCTCAGGTGTGGCTTACGTGAGCTGAACCAATGCTTCTGCCATCTACATAGTCGGGGCATACAGTGAATAGGCCTATACCATTGTAAGTCGCGCTTATAACCACCCCACAGCCAGGTTTATTATAAGAAAGGCTTAAGCTTGGCTTGTGTTTGAAGCCCAACCTGCGCAACGCGCTGTGAAATATAAGTCTGGCTTAAGCCACGCTTATGTCGGGATCAACCCAACTCTGGCTTAAGCCAAGGCTGAACAACCGGGCATTGCTTAGCGCACATGTCCGACAAAACTCGATCCGTTAGGGGTATTTTTAAAGTCGACTGACCCAACGCTGTCGACTCGTCATTCNTTAAGCCTTTCTTATAATAAACCTGGCTGTGGGGTGGTTATAAGCGCGACTTACAATGGTATAGGCCTATTCACTGTATGCCCTGACTTTGTAGATGGCAGAAGCATTGGTTCAGCTCACGTAAGCCACACCTGAGCAACCGGGCAGACATCATCGAGCAAATTGTACAGGAAAGCATTGGGAAGGAGGGTAATAAAGCCAGGCTTCGGTAATCCCGAGTTTAATTCAGGCTGTGCAATGAACTCGGAATTGATTAAGCTGTTCTTATGACCAGACATAAGCGCGACTTACGTGAACTCGAGTTTGAGGAATAAGCTAGGCTCAAGTGAGCCAGACCTGAACAACCGGGCATAATTGTACAATTATCAAATAACTAAGGAGAAACAGTCTAACTCTCTTTTTTTGTCTGTATCTACTCAAAAGGCTGGCCTTCAAGAACAACACTTCCCTTTATGAGAAGTTGGTCTCTTAGTCCTCAATTTTATTACTTACACCACTCCTTTTGAGTTGCAACTGTTACTGACAGCGATATGTTGTACGGGTGGAACCTGACATTAATGTCATGCACTTCTCCAACATTGGGCAAAGCATTCATTTTAGCCTGCAACGTCCATGCGTAACGGCCGAATTTGAATGCAAGGACACTCTTCTTATCAGTAGTGAAACCGAACTTGTCATGGGCTAATAACCTTATATTGTCATCTGGACCGGGGTAAGCCTGAAAAAGGGAAGAAAGGAGTTGTGAATCTGGATTCGTAATGCAAGAAGAGAGAGCAGCAACCTAAGTTTAGAACATGAATGTTACTTACCCTGTTTTTACCAGGAACCACCGATGGTGTGAAATTGAAGCTTGTAACCAATTCGAAGGANGTATGTAGGGATGCAGCAACTCCACAAAATGTTTGGCAAAGGTGGAACGAAGTAAAAGCCAAGTGGTGCAGGGATGCCAGGACTCCACAAATGTCTGGCAGTGAGGAAGGAAGATTTTTTTAGATAACTTGATTCAGAAAGTTGGTTGTACACCTTCAGGGCATGTCACTCGCCAGGTGGGGAATTTTTTATCCGGTCCCATGGCATGCATAGATGCCAACTCAATGATATTTTTTTCTTTCCAAATAGAACAGAAATTTCTGCTTGGAAATATAAAATCAGCACCTGAAATATGTGTACATCTACTCAGGTTAGCCATGTCAGTATCGTTTGGGGATATATGCCAACTTAAGTGTAAATCAATTAATGCGGGTCACCTTTGACATCCCTCTTAATGTGCGATAATTTCAGTGAATAAATGCTCCCTTATTAGAAATGAATGCTCCCCTTGTGTGCTGCTCTAATTGAAGAACGTCAGCGTTGATATCCTGGCTAGTAATTCTCACCGTAACATAAACATTTCAGTATCCACGTTCTCGATGATCGACGTTTATTCAGCAATACTGATGCTGGAAAATTCTGTCATGCAACCCAACAAACGAGATCTGATATCCCAGGGGCTGTCCATTTAGTACGTAGACACCAAAACCCTGATTTTTGCACCCCCTTCCCCCTGTACGCACTAGTAGGCCGACGCATTGATATCAACCCCCTTCACCCCCTTTGTGACTTCTGCCATTGAAGGAGTAGGACTCAGGGGTTTAGTTTGTACAGGCCAATGTACACAACTAGCAGCCAACTAAGCTAGCGAGGTTTTATGAATATGAGAGCATTTGGCGAAAAAATTGTACTTTGGGTGCATACGTACGCCTTACGTTTGATCCCCCTGTATGCATGCAGTACACATTGGTGTCAACCCCTCCCCATCTCAGCACATACATACTAAATGGCCTCCCCCACCAATTTTTGCAACTTTTTGCTCATGCATGAACTGGTACCTCCCTCGGGTGACACCTACCACGAGGACAACCACCTTATTCCAAATTTCCGCCTCAATTTTTTATCCCCTCTGAAGGATCTTGCCTCAGACAAGGAATTGAGGGGTTAAGATCACCAGTCTTAGGCCAAACTTTTTTATACCTTGTTTAGCGAACCCGCCGACGTCCGAAATTCCAAAAACAAAATAAAAAAATATATTTATTTTTGACCATTTAGCGAACCCGCCGACGTTCAAAATTGCTCAAAACAGAAAAAAAATAAAATTTTATCTTTATTTTTATTCCGACCGCCGCCCTTCCCGCCTGAGTAGTCTAATCAGCTCACACCACCTAACATCATGAACAGAGCCACACTATGAGACCAATACACAATCGTTGTCTTATGAATAGTCTGTCGTGGTTAGAACAATTAATATTTATTTTGAAATAAAATTTTATTTTTATTTCTTCCTCCCCTCTGGTTGTTTTACAGAATGCTTTTGTGAAGGGAGAAAATAAAGGTCATGGGGGTTTAAGATCAAATTCCCCATTTGGGATCCCTGTCAAGTTATGTTTCTGAAACTTGGAGGGATGAATGAATGAAGGGCAATAGACATTACTTTTTTGATGACATAAATGACTAATTAGCTTTTTTGTTTTAGTATGATTTTCTTCATTAGGTTTTGTCCGCGCAGGCAAGTGGTCAACATATGGCTTTTTCATAGAAAAACCTGGAATATACACAAAATCCAACCCACTC
>NMRB01001397.1:179593-189977 GCA_002633025.1 Notospermus geniculatus
CCCAATCCATATCAATTTCGGGACTATTGGCCCTTATGTCAAAGATGTCAAGTCTAGTCAAAACAGTGATTATTACAGGTCTGAGTGTTAAGCAAAACACAACTTAAGGAAAAGTGAGTTATCAAATGAAGCATTTTTTAGGACTTACCAATGAAAATCAAATGTTTTTCTTTTTGATATATGCAGCAGACAGGCAACGCTAATAGGAGGTGAAAAAATCAGCCCACGAAATGGCCAGATTCTAGGAGTAATTTGGCCTCAAAGACTTATAAGTACAAATACACCAACCGGTACACTACCCGCCTACAAGAATTTATCAGAAAAAAGTTCCTCTGTCGATGGTACATAAATCACTAAAAAACCAGATTGAGACGCACCCAAATTTTAGTAAAATAGACTTCCCTTTTGTCGAGGAAAGAAGGTACGGTAGTTTGTTTGTGTTTACTATTACAATCGGCTATATACCCAAGACCCCGCCTAACTTCACCCATAACACGCACCAAGAAGACTGAGAATACACCGAGAGCTTCTGCTGAAGAGGTAAACCAAGAAGACTGAGAATACACCGAAAGCTTCTGCTGAAGACTGAGAATACATGTACACCGAGAGCTTCTGCTGAAGACTGAGAATACACCGAGAGCTTCTGCTGAAGAGGTAATTCANCTATTGCCCTTCATTCATCCCTCCAAGTTTCAGAAACATAACTTGACAGGGATCCCAAATGGGGAATTTGATCTTAAACCCCCATGACCTTTATAGGCTAAGCAAAAAAAATTCGTTACTGATGAACCCGTGCATTGAGCATTGCAGCATCGACAGCTTGATGGACAGGGTTACAGTTTTTGACGCTGACGCCCTTTGCAGACTCACTGGCCAGATTTAGAATGAGGTGCCTGCAGTGCACGCATTAACTTTGTCCATGTAATTCCTTTTGTGGGACAACCATTATCTGGTCTTGAAGAAGTGGCTTTTTACTCGTACTATGGAGCTATTATAAACCATTTGAATCCCTTTTTAACATTTAGGGCACTCAATCAGAAAGGGTGCGGGAAATGGGTACGCCCAAAGTCTCAGACCAAGTAAAACATCAATGTTGTTGAGCTCACCGAGCCTGTGTTGTCTTTTTGGGGTTGGTTGTTCACAGGACTGTCATCGCGCATAAGACTATCGTCAAAGTGATGTTGATCCGCTCATCCACAAATGTACACGACGTGTAGTGCAATATTCTGCATCTGCTTTTTCATTTCATTTCAACGGTTACATAATTTCGCATGTAGGCCTGTCATGTAGGCCTACATCCTCTCTCATTTTTAATGAGCAATGTTTGGGTGATAATCAGTCTACACCATCACGATAAACCGTGATTCTGTGGTGAGTCCAGATCATGACATACATTTTCTCCAGAATTGTGTACAAATTCAAAATTCTTCCTGAATATATCGAGTTATGCGTGTTCAACATGAATATGGCTGATTTTTTCAATTAAAAGTTTTTTTAAAGAAGTTATAAGTTTTGTACAGGCGAAAGTACAGTCACGGTTTACCGTGATGGTGTAAACATGAAATAGAAACGGGTTTCTAAGGTGAAAGACATAGCTTCCTACCAGAATCGAACCCACGGACCCTCGCATTAGGCATCAATCACCAGCACTAAGGGGCAGCACGCCTTAACCACTAGGCCAAATCCCCATCTTCATATTTAGGTGATGATGTAAAAAATGGATACTATCCACGAAATCAAAGCTTACTTACGTTTTTCTTCAGCACAGCCCTACCGCGTCCCTCCGGCTTGGTAGTAATCCTAAAAAGCCTTTCTAGTAAATCCGCCCTTCCGTTTAGGCCCTTTCGAGTAGTGTCATATCCTATTCCATTGAAAGAAGAATGGGAATTTTTCTCCAAGTCGAGTGATTTTGTCAACGCATTAGTTCCTAAAAATAATTCCCAAAATAATTTGCCAGGTCGGCACTGCGCTCGATGGGAAATTAGGGAACATTAGGGAATACCTTTTGGGGCGGATGAGAGCATGCCGCAAGTAATGGGTTGGCGTCAGTGGGTGGGATCAATAGACCATAGGCCCCATGCAATGCTTTCCTTTTAAAAATCTCTCGTGGATATAATATGGTCAGTGTTAATAAAAGAGTTATACATTGAATTGGCCACTTTTGTCTCCTTTTGGGCTGGGCGTGACGGGTTTTAGCAGGACAACTTTCGAGGCGCTGTTGTCTTTTTAAACCTTGAGTACATATGTATTTATATAAATACTGGAAATAGGCCAAATTATGTTTATTTAATTCCATCGACGTCGTTTTGTAACAATTATTTCACTGCGTTTTGTTTGAATCATCTCAGAGATTTCAAAAAGTGCGTTTCTGCTCAAAATGTATTTGCTGGTCAGCTGGATCATTCATGCGTTGGAT
The DNA here is from genome assembly GCA_002633025.1 of Notospermus geniculatus. NCBI lineage: Eukaryota > Metazoa > Nemertea > Pilidiophora > Heteronemertea > Lineidae > Notospermus > Notospermus geniculatus. Next base: position 182,010 of record NMRB01001397.1, read on the forward strand.
CGCAAAAAACGCAGTCTTCTTTACACCATTTTACGAAGCGGAGCAAAGGCATATGATAGCACCAAGGACTGTGGGTTATTTTGGACGGTCTATTGCATAAAAATGCTTTCTTTCTTGGACATCTTGTTTACGAGGCCGAAGGAATTCAGGTTATGCTAAGCTCACAAGTACGGATCAGAGGTTTTTGTTTCGGTGATTGGTGTACATCGTGTTTGTGGAGGGTCCCTCGGTTGGGGTTGACCATTACCAATAAAGAGTGTCTGTTATCTCCCGCGGGGAACAACCTACACTCAATAATTCAGTGGTATCGGCCTTCGCTCGAAGCTGTCACCCTCAACCACTGAAACACTTGGTGCCAAAGTCCGTTTCTGAACACTAGATGTCACTACCAGTTGTTGACGAACGCGCTCGATCAACCAGCCAATGAACGAACAGATAAGAAAATGTTTCCCCCTAGTTGCGTGAAATACTGGTCGCTGATTGGTTGACGACAGTTTGCGCCATCTAGCGTTCAGAAACATGATTAGGCCCCATCTGTGCCAGTAGTTGAGAGCGTATAACAAGTATTAAGCTCGAGGCCACTGGGGACGAGTGTAGGAACAAGCGTGATCTCCACCAACATGAAGAACGCGTGTCTCCACGCGCGCCCCCCACGAGACTGCGTTGGTGAAGTTGGCGATTGGACGACGGAAATGGATTGCAGGAGGCTCGTTCTCGTTGTCAATCTTCACTATCGCCACTCTCCGTCATTACCATAGTTTTCTGTCTCTTTGCAACAGCCATTGTTGGAAGTCCAAGTCTCCCTATAGTCGCCGAGCCATATGAACAACTCAAACGTGCAATACATTGTTTCCATTGATTTTATTTAAAAGTACGGAAATATATGTATACGTACATGAACGTACACTAAGATCTTTTTGTTCAAAAATAAGTATATACAGAAATTTTTTCAGTCACATGTACTTGAATATACCATCTCATACTGTAAATAAGGCATACAATAAATTAATAGAATATCACCTATAGTAACAGGAAAGATTTATATAGGCCTACTGACAATATAAGTTGCGTAGCTACTGCTGCCAGGCCAGATCGGCCTATCTGCCCTCAAGAAGGCCTGCGGGGTAATGCCGCATTGTGTCACAAATGTGTGACAGAAGTGTGATAGAACAAAAGATCTATTGTGTACATGTATATACTGGTGTGTACTATGATCCTTATAAAACTATGGTGCACATCCACATGTAGAATTTAGGCCCAACGTTACCAGCGATACAAAAAAAATGCCAACGAAGTCAGATCATCGACCCCACAATGGGTCAATTTGGCAAATGGGAGGATTATTTACAAAAATACGCAAGCTAACTATAAAAGATCGTCAGTTTGGTGGCAGACTGTGTCATATCACAAATAGACGTGGAGGCTATATGCACCTGCATCATAATCCTTGCATAATTAGCTCATTTATGCATAATTAGCCATGGATCTGAAGGGAAGCTTTATATTACAAATGTATTAGAAAAGGTGTTAATTGCTAATTTTCATGCCTGATAAACAAGTATTAAATGCGAATTTTGGGGGATTTATTCTCCAGTACATACCAGAAAGTTGGAATGATTTTATTTAGAAGTATAGTTCAACAAAATATTTTGCTTTCGGTCTCATTGACTTCAGTAATTTTTAATAAACATTCCATCCAATATGGCGGCATAAAGTAAGGGCTAAACACGAAGTGACATCACGTGCATTCGCTCTATAGCGAAATCATTCTTCGTGAAAACAGATTCCATGCAAACACTGCCACACATTTTGTACACATGTTTCCGAAAAGCCGCGATCGAAAGCCACGATCATGGAGCACGTGGAGACGATGCTGAAGCATTAACATAAATCAAGCTGCATAAAACATTTGAACACGTGTTCATCATGGATTAGCTAGCTTGTAAGTCATAAAATGGTTCTGAGGGAAGGATTTTTTACTATCGGCCGTAGATTTCAGTAAATTCTGGCAGGGCGTAGTCGGGATTCGTTCTCTTTAGGTTTTCTTCTCGCATGTTGTGCTGCAGCTTCGCGTCCATCTCCATGTTCGTCTTCTTCTTGCTGCGGAAGATCGTAGCGATGGCCGCCACCAAGCTGCCGAGGGTTACAAGTATCATCCAAACGATGAGGCCGATGAAGACGTTGCGATTCACCAACAATGACGCGGAAGTTCCCTGCCTAGCTGTAAAGAAACAAACACAACACATGAATCTAGCTGATGCAAACTTTCATATGACAGTCCCCCTGTTACCAATATAACCTACTTATTTGTGACGCTCCACCACCAAACCAGTCAGACGTCGCACGGCAAACGAGCCTAAACCTACTGAGATAACACAACAGGGGCCGTATGCATAAAACATCTTAAGTGTAAAATTTTCCTTATCTTTTGTTTGGAACAATAGTTTAAGGGAACTTTTACACTTAAGATGTTTTATGCATACGGCTGCAGGAGATAAAGAATAAAATAGAACCACTCAGACTTCCCAATAGACAGACAATATACACTGAAATTGACAGATACGTAGGCCTAATTCGGCCCGAACCTGCCAACTTCAGAGCGACTTCCGACTGGTTTGGTGGTGGAGGGTCACATTTGGTGTTCAAAAGGAAAACTTGGTAATCACCAATTTTCTGAGAGGAGGGACCACAGTGTTCATGAGTCTTGTTATGGATGGGTCGTCGAACCAGCCTCCCACAACAGGGCTTTGGTCTCGCTCCTCTTCATACGTTAATGTACATGTAGTGGATGTCGTTCCTTGGGCTTCCTATTTGAAATCAATCCAGCCAATCGACTGCAACACGGGATATTCTGCCCCACTAATAGGTAAGTATAACATACCAGTGACGCCTTGTATATTGACGATCAGTGACGAATCTGATGGCTTGTAGCACATATAGCCGCCTGCAGAGTTTAAGCAAATCGAATCCGTACCGCAAGGTGTCTTCGAACATTCGTTCACATCTGTAATAAATGTTAAAAGAAAACGCGTTAAGAAGAGGAAGAAAATCAAGCAGTGGAATACTACTATTATATATTGTCTCTTCTGCATTGGATTTGTCTTACAACAAATCAATTTTCTTAAATTAACTTGCTGCCAAAGGACACATTCTAGTAGTTCATTTTCTCTAGTAAAAGGTATCCTTGCTATTTTCGGTCATGGTTCTAGTGAATTCGATTGACGTACTTACCATTACAGTGTCTGTTATCGACTGACGTATTATATCCGTCAGTACAGGTACATACTGCAGATCCTTGGAAATCCAAACACGTCTGCTGACACATACCATTGTTTAAATTACAGTTCCTATTGTCTGAAGCTGAAAAATTATGGCAATTGATGAAGGGACTCCTCATGCATGTCTCTAAGAACGTTTCTTCAAAACTATAGTTCCATGGAACTTTTCCATTTGAAGAGATACCTTGTAGGAGATATCACCTGCTCTACTTGCTTTGTAGCAAAATGAAGATGTGGCCTAAATTGGTCTTCCNGCAGTGGAATACTACTATTATATATTGTCTCTTCTGCATTGGATTTGTCTTACAACAAATCAATTTTCTTAAATTAACTTGCTGCCAAAGGACACATTCTAGTAGTTCATTTTCTCTAGTAAAAGGTATCCTTGCTATTTTCGGTCATGGCTCTAGTGAATTCGGTGACGTACTTACCATTACAATGTCTGTTATCGACTGACGTATTATATCCGTTAGTACAGGTACATACTGCAGATCCTTGGAAATCCAAACACGTCTGTTGACACATACCATTGTTTAAATTACAGTTCCTATTGTCTGAAGCTGAAAAATTATGGCAATTGATGAAGGGACTCCTCATGCATGTCTCTAAGAACGTTTCTTCAAAACTATAGTTCCATGGAACTTTTCCATTTGAAGAGATACCTTGTAGGAGATATCACCTGCTCTACTTGCTTTGTAGCAAAATGAAGATGTGGCCTAAATTGGTCTTCCTTGTTAACTTTCAGAATTTAAAGCACAAAATGGACTGAATTTCATGTTTTACATACCAATGCATGTTTTTCCATCTGCTTCTAGGGAGTACCCAGGTTGACAGGAACACACTGCAGTACCGGATGTTTGGCTACAGATCTGCTCACATCCACGAAGTGCGCAGCCTAAAATGTGTAAGTTGCATATTTTGTCGAAATTTGTTTAAACTCGATTACCTGACATACACACACGTGAGCACTGCCCTGCGGTTTTTCAAGGCGGACCCGTAACTTTTATTCGTTGAAAAAGGCAACAACAGTCACATTTGCTGAAGCAGCTTGGCTACTAGGACATTCACGTAAGGAAATTCAGTAAGACACCCATACACACCTCGTCATCTTATCTGTTGGTCAAAATCAGAAAAAAACGGTACGGGCGGCTTGTGCAAAGCATACACTCATACTTACTTGGTACAACCACATCTCCAATCTCTCCCTTTTGTCCCGTCTCTCCAGAAGAGCCTGGCTCGCCCTGATCCCCTTTTGATCCCCCTAATCCTTGAGGACCAACAACTCCAACATAGCCTTTAAGTCCAACATCACCCTGAGCGCCAGCTACACCACGGGGTCCATTAGCGCCGGTCAAACCGGTTGGCCCAACAGCGCCTGTCACTCCACGTGCCCCGACATCACCTTGTTGGCCTTGATCACCTTGTGAGCCTGTCTTCCCCAGGTCTCCTGCATCACCCTGTATTCCCTTGTCGACAGCTGCACCTTGTGCTCCTGTGAGACCCTGAAAGTGCAGGTTTTTGGAAAATACATGGAGCGTTAAGAAAGTGAACAAAAAATGCTATTTGACAACAACATGTTTTGTTACATAGGGGCCTAGCCATGAAAGTTCATTTACCAACTAAGATAAACCCGCCACCCTAACCTTACCCTTGGTCCCTCTGGGCCTGCATCACCCTGGTCTCCAGCAGTTCCCTTTGGTCCCTGTTCACCCTTGTCTCCCTTTTTTCCTTCTGGCCCGTCTGGTCCTACAGCCCCTACTGGTCCCACAGGTGGAGTAAGGTAGCTTGATGCTGCAAAGAATTTCAAAGACGTGATCACAAGGAGCAAGTACATATATTGTTAATAACTACTGAAGTAGGCCTAGGGACCATTGCCACTAACGTCTGGCTCTTTCTACATTGCAAAGATAAGGATCGGCTCCTTGGCTTGGTAGCCAAGCATAAAATGCGTGGAGAAAGAACTGAATGAAATCGATTTTGCCGAGTATAAATATGGATACTCACAGATTTCAGCATTAAGGGCCCACTCGAAGACGAAGTCCACCCCTGAAGTTGAGAGAGTCTCTCCAACTTTTGGCGTATTGCTTAGGTCCTTAATCGTGTTCACCGTTGCGTCACTGACAATTGTGTATGTGAGAGGATTTGTAATGATGGTGGTGAAGCCAATCCGATCGGTCGATTTGACAGCAATTGGGTTGTCTGGTTTGGGGTAAATCTGTAATAATATAGAGAGAAAGTTTTGCCATTTTTTTCTAAAACCACCAGTGATCATCTTGCTGGCAGGTAAAAACCTCCTTCTCCTGCGCACAAATACACCAAATGATATTCAATGATTCCACATTGCATCCCAAGTACTTACCCTGTACGTGCCAGTTCCGTACTGTGCCATGGTTTCAACCTCTCCGATCAGCCTGTAGGACGTGGCACCAAGTGGCCTGAACACCTGCAGACGGACAGGATCCTCAGTGGCCAGGAACACATTGAATTTGTAGACGAAGCCATCAGCCAGCTCGTTGTTCAGGATGTAGGTACTTGTGCCATCGGGTCCTTGCGTACCATTTACCACATCATTACCCTTGGTTTCAACTGAAAGAATAAAGTGTTAACCTCTTCTGATACAATTCACATTCATTTTGGTGCGACCTTCGAAGGTATTGAATAGTCCTGAGACAGCCCAGTTCAGAATTCTGTAATATGCAACAGCCTTTTCGCTCACATGACTGGTCATTTCTGTCTTTAGTCAACAGAGTGTTTTCAGAAGCAAAGATTGGAATTAGGTGATGAAGGACTTACCTGTAAGTGGTGATGCCGAGGGAGGTGGCACATAACTGGAAGCTGCAACAGAGAATCAGCATTGATTGTCATACCACACTGGCAAAAAATGAACAATCAAATGTTCAGCTTATCCAGGATAGGGGAACCATGCATTGTTGAAGTGTCAAACTGAACTGAGGTATGTAGATTTGCAATGTCACATTATAATTTGATTTTTCCAAAGAACTTTGAAGAATACTTACATATCTCTACAGAGAGTGGGAATTTATCACTGAAGGAAAGACCAGTCAAAGTGACTGGTTCACCAACTCTGGGGTACCTTCCAAGAACATCAAGGTCTATTATTCCAACGTAGGCACCAGCATCCTGTTCTTTCCTAATGAAAAGTGGATTTTGACCAACTGCAGCAAATCCAAGTTTGTCTCCTTGCTGCACTGCAATGGCATTGGTCTCATTCGGGAATGCCTGCAATGGTAAGAACGAAAACTTGAGATTTTGTTCCGGATTGGGTCCAGCAAACCAATCCTTTATAAATGGTGAGCACAATTCGTCAGTCATATCTGCAAGTCGGAGAGTGCGAGTAATTCTGAGAATCAATGAAGCATTTGTATTTAGAACATGCACCTACACTGTAAAGGCCAGCACCGTCCTTTGCATAGAAGTCTATCTCACCAACCAGACTGACTACGGACTGTTTCAAGGGATTTGGCCTCCAGATCTGAAGTTTTATTGCATCCTTTGTGCTCAGGTGCAGCTCAAACCGGTAAACCCATCCTGCAGGCAGTTCATAACCTTCAAGAACGTAGATTCTGTTCGCCTCTGGTACCACAACCCCACCTCCGATAACCTCGTTACCGACGTATTTGACTGAAAGAGAAAATTGGAAGCTTGCAACAAGAAGTAGGAGGCCAATACTCCAGTGGCCATTTAACCATGATGAGGGAGACAGCAGCAATCGTGGATCGCTTTATGGTAGACTACATATGTCGTGGTTGGCATAGAGGGAAGCATCTCTGCTAAGAAAAAGGGAAGGAAAAGGTGAATACCGGTACAGCATTGAGAATTTTGTTGAACTCACAGTTGACAGCAGTTGATGGAGGGGTCGTTGGCTCTTCTGTAGTGGTTGGTGCGGCTGTTGTAGGAGCAGCTATAGTGGTTGGGATAGGCAGGGGTATACTACTAATATCAACACTCATGATGTAACTTCCACTGGATGTCGCTCCATTCGAAAGGTTGATTGCACCTGATCCACCAGAAGGTACAATTATAATTCCGGAGCCGGCACCACCGGAAGTTGCTGCAAGGGGATTCTTGCCGGACACTGTGAAACCCATCTTGTCCCCAGCCTGCACGAGCACACCAGCCGTGGCTCTTCGTCGTCTTCGTCCATTCGTAGCAGAAGGGTTGGCATAGATCTGAAAGGAAAAAGATGTATTGTGTCAGAGTCAGTTGTTGTATTCATTTGCAGAAGCTTTCTCACTCCTCAATATCTGACAAGGACTACCCGCACCTCTCTTTTCCATTCGAAGCCCAGAAGATGTTTAATGAGGTATAGGAGACCAAAGGATCGCACTGGTGTCATCAATAAAGTTTCAGAAGGTCTTTATTGATCAGATCTATCCAGATTCCTATTCCCGCAGGTATTCATGTTCAGCTTGCCCTCGCGAACTTAACTTACATCAAACACCCCAGGTGCATAAGGCGCCCGGAAAGGACCAATCTCATACGCCACGTTCATGATATTTGGATTGTTGGGATCAGGCCTGAAGATCTGGAAGGTGACGGGGTCGGTGGTGTTCAAGAAAACGGTAAATTTGTAGAGATATCCTGCGGTCAAGTTGAAACCATCCAAAATGAAAGTGTTGTCACCATCTTGGCCTGGTAGCTTCGGCTCCTTGTCCATGGGATGTCCAAT
>NMRB01001398.1:0-61140 GCA_002633025.1 Notospermus geniculatus
GCGCACGGACGGCCGGTATTTTCAAGTCCCCCTCCGAGGGCTCCGGGGGACAATGAAGGTGAGCGCAGAGGAGCCTCGACAACCTTGCGGTTACCACATCCTTAAAGGACCACGGTATTGCCACTTTTTCTCGACAGCCGGCGCCACCACGCCACTCTCCAACCCAGAGACTAACTACGTTGTCGGCGAATTGACCCGATTTACTACGTGCATTTTGTAATGCATTTTTGTAGTTTGTCTTACTGCCGCTAGGTGGCTCCCTCTACGTCGGCAGTCAAATAACGCATTTGAGATCCAATACCTTGCTCCTTTAAGCAAATGCCGGGCAACCCCAAAGTTCCCAGTTCGAATCCTGCCTATGCCAAATGGGATTAGAGCTTTATCATCCCTGGCTCTTCAGTCTGTCGCATGGGAGAGTAAGCCGCGGTGCCTTGTAGCTTGTGCGGCGGAAACACCTGGCGATTATTGCATCAACACAAGTAGCAGGTCCTGGATTCGAATCTAACCCTGGGTGTATGGTTGATCATCTTCATGTCCATAGAGACGATTCTCGAATTCACAGATCCGCCAAAATCACAACCAGAACCTCGATCTGAAACCGGCTGACGTGACGTCACCCATGATTCAGCTGTGGCCGAGTCTGACGCAACGTCTTTGATGTCACTGTCGTGGGGTTGTCTACGTCACGTCATTCAGTTTCAGACCGAGGCTGTGGTTGAGATTTCGGCAGAAGTGCGCAGATCTTTGTCATTTACGTCAATTGAGAACGGTCTATTGCATAGTAAACCATGGTGCCTTGTACCCTGTACCTTTGCAAGGGGAAGTAAAAGACTCAACCAAGTGAGGAACATGAGTAGCTCGAGATGGCATTTTCCAAAGATGCTTCAGCTTCAGCCCTGATAGAAAATCCAATAAAATACTAACTGATCACTGGAGGAAACTACCCATTCAAGACTGTTCGGTTCTCAACACAGCGCCGTTCGACGAGATTGACGATCAAGACTTTAACGTTGAATCATTCCGTACAAACCCCACATCAATTTTCTCAAAATCCGATTCTATAAACGTCACTTCCAGTACAAGGTACGCTAATTGCGAAAAAACGCACCAGCAATGCGACTGCATACATCGTTAGCGGATTATTTCTGCGTCACGGCGAGGCCCCTTAGTGCTGGTAATGAAGAATAGGAATCCATCTTCAATGATGAGTATTCAATCGCTTTCAGATATTACCTCCGTAACACTTGGCAAATTGCACAGACGAGTTGATGCGCTTATTGTGGTACTTGGGGTCGATTGTGTTCAGACTAAGTCTCTGAAGCTGACGGGGAATTACCAGTCAAATTAATGCGCCTCTTGTTGTTTCTGTTGTTATTGTCGTGGAGGTGGCACTAATTCCAATGCTGCCAGGGATGAATGAACAGCCCAAGATGAGGCTGTCCTATTCATCGTGTCCGCCATTGCTGACGCTGCCGAAATGACGCAAAGGTGGTGGGCAAAATTCATTGCTTTGCTGAAGAAAGCTGGTGGGCACAGAACGACATAGGCCTGGGCCTACGTCATGGATACAATGAATATAGATGAATGGCATGCAGTAAAATTTCATGACGTTCTAGGACCGCTACCTGGTGGCGCCATCTAACGGCAGCAATGAATTCTCACATTAATGTCCCGTGCGTAGTAAAAAGCAACTTCGTCTTGCTTATCACAAGCAATAAGCACTTAATGAAAATCAAACTTGTTTGATCGGAGCGAAGCGTTGCATCAAATTCACAATCTCTTTGAAGCCACCCTTCGCATGTTGAACATCTTTAGGGACCTTGTCCAAATTTCGCACACATTCGCGCCGTGCGAATTCTGGGCGAATTTAACCTGTCCGAAATTGTTGCGAATTTGTATAAAATCGCACAGCAAAATTTCGCCTCAAATTCGCCCTCTGCAAATATTCGCACAGCCCTGTCTGGCGGTGCGATTTTTGTGACCCACGTCATTATTCGCCCCCAAATCGCCTAATATTCGCCTTGAAATCGCCTCAAATTCGCAGGCAGGATCATACAACGNCGAAAGCAATTGTAAAATGATCATGTTCAATCAAGTCCAGTGCACAATAAAAACGTGCATGCATTGCTGCTGCATCGAGAGATGCTGAAGATATTCGCACAGCGAATATTTCGCCCCAAATTCGCAACAGAATCGCACAGAAATCGCCTCGCATTCGCCCACGAAACATGACCGACAGCCAGCGCGAATTTCAAATTCGGACACGACGTGCGAATATATTCGCACTGAAATCGCGACCGAACGAATTCGTGTGTGCCTATTCGCAGCGGCACATGCGAAAATATTCGCCTGTAATTCGCACGGCGCGAATGTGTGCGAAATTTGGACAAGGTCCCTTACGGAAGACCTTTAAACCTGTATTGATAAGGTGTAATCCATTTTGAAGTTTCGTCATTTCTGGCATGGCTTCCCGATTTCAACACTTCCTCATTCAGTCAGGCAATCGAGCTGATACGATTAGCAATGGTATTAAAGAAACCGGAGTGATTTTAAAACTGTGTCTGGAATTCCATCCTGTGCGTGACGTTTTGAAACTTTGTGCTAGAAGTCTTAGAACTTCGAGTAAAACATGATTTAAGTGCACAGCAAAAACGTGGCACTATCGTGTTGGCTCCGTAAATGTGGCAAGACTTTGCAGGATTTTGAAGAAGGTTCCAGAAGAGAAGAAACTTTTACTTCCCTCCCATGCAAAGGGCGTACCTTGACTTCTGATCAGTGGGGGCATCGCCGATTGAAGGAATAGCTATAGGCCTATCTGCACGCAACAGGAAGCATGGCTGGCTGTATTTGATTTTTCCATCAGGGCCGAAGCTGAAGCATTATTGGCCCTGCATGGTAAGTGTGATAGAAGCCATTTCAAGCTACTCATGTTCCTCCTCACTTGGATGGGGTCTTTACTTGCCCTTGCAAAGGCACAAGGTACAAGACACCACTTCTTACTGTCCCATGCAATGGACTGAAGAGCCCGGGATGATGTCCACTCAGCACACAGCAGGTCTCAAGTAGGCCTACAGGTCTAGACATATGGCCAGAGCTGTAGGCCTACTCGAGACCTGCTGTTTGCTGAGTGGACATGATAACCTAATGAGGTACAACGCTTAGGCCTCTGGCGTAGGAACACTATTCTTTACTACCGACTGTACTTTGCGGACAACATCCCTGCTGATCCTAACAGAGAATTTCTCAATAGAACAACATCATCATCATCAAATTCAAGACCATCTCTCAAATGATAAAGAAATTCTACGTCGCCTACCCTGCAGCCATTGACAACTACAGAAACATCGTTAGTGACTGACCAACCAAGCATCTCCTCAGCCCACAGACCCGCGAGGCAAAAGCGTCGCTGCTTTGCATGCAAGCTGAATGTCCCGGGGTCATCGCATGTCCAGTAAACACAGCTTCAGGGGTGAGACGGGATCTAGCCTAATCAAACAGACTAAAGCAAGTGGTAATCGAATACTTAATAGGCGTGACTACGGTATAGTGCATTTAATTACTTCATAATTGAGCTAAGATTGTGGCTTTGGAAGAAGGGGTGTGTTTATTAGGTTGTCGATTGCCTGGGGTCAAATGTCCCGGGGTAAGTGGCAAAGAACTGGATGTCGGGGATGAGTAATCCGTGGCGGCGCCTGACCCATTCATCATGTGGTGGAAGTGTCCTGGACACCTCGTGGTTATCGCGTCCACTTTGTAGGAGCACAGTGGTGTTGTGGTTCAGGTCCGACTAGAGGTCAGAGGGTCCCGGGTTCGAATCCCACTGTGGCTTGAGACTTTGGGCAAGTCTCTTTTCCTTACTGGCCCCTCCCCACCCAGGTGTATAAATGCCACCCTAGCAACAATAGTGACTAGGCCACTTCGTATCATCATCAACCTGCAAAAGTCAACAGCACGTAATACTTATTGCACAAATTCCAGGGGGGGGGGGGCGAGGGATCTACCGAGAGGGATTTACAAATTAATTCACATCACCTCCAACGCCACAGTGATCCCCGAATCTCTTGTTAGTAGTCAGTGTGACTGCCACGTTAATGACAAAACTTGGTGATCGGCACAATAGTGGGTGATCAGCGCGTCATTATGACATCCTGGTCGGTCGTTAACTCATTGGCTGTCAAGATAATTGACATCACTTCCTGCTTGTCCCAGAATGTGAGTGTTCTTGCTCGTTGCGGTAGATTACGCTCTTCCTAAACGTAAGCTGCAAGTTTTTCCCCCTAACGGTGGTTTTTACAACGCGGGCTGTCGGTCAGAGGTGGATGGAGGTACAGTACCTGGCACAATTGACCTCCCTAAATCCGCGTACCTTCCCCGTACGTGACGAGGAAGGTAGGCTCCAGTCCATCGCGTATGGCACGGGTACGTCACGCGACTCTGTTGCGTGACGTCGGGTGAATGACGTTACGTCTTCACTGCATGCCTTCCATGACGCTGCGCCACGTCCTCGGAAGATACGAGGATGGTACGTGCATGACGCTGCATGTGGTACGTGGGTGGTGCATGGCGCAGAAGGGAGGTCAATTGTGCAAGTTACTGTATCATTCCAGTTCTTGGGGCTTGTGGCACTGACTCCCTGCTGCACTGTAGGCCTATTGAATTTTTCCTCAATTTACGTCAATCTGAGAACGGTCTATAGCTTTAAACTATGGAGTGCTTTGTAGTACACGATAAAGCAATTACTTTAAAGGAACATACCCCCACTGATCAGAAATGGGTAACACCTTGTACCGACCACAGGGCAGGTTTTTGTTAGAACAGCCAAAGCCAGCTCAAAGGACCAGAAAATTAGATTATACAGATTTGGTCATGTGACCAACACAGCCTCCACGGCCCCTGACATTCAACAAGTATAATTGGATTCTGTTTTCTTTTTTGCCCGAAGAAATTGGATTTCGCCAATTAGGGGGTCACTGAACTAACATTCTGAAATCTTCAAAGAAAGGGCCAAGATCGTAATTTCGACTCCGTAAGGCAATTAGGGTAGTTTTATTTGGTCGCTGTCCTTGATGACCTGTTTGACAAGACGTAAGGCAGGCCATTAAAATCGCTATTTGTGACCATGGTGTCTTTTTCAAAGGCGGAGATGCGGAAATGGAGAAAAGTAGTTCTCGTCATGTTACGTGGTTGCTGTGGCTGTGGATGCTGTGAAGTTGATTGAAGACCCACAGTATGCATGACGTGACTCTTTCTCCCTCCGCACCTTGATAAGACTGGTGTCCTGTACAGATGTGGCGTGCAATGTAGGACCTGGTTTCGGTGTGCTGCCCCCCATTGTAGCTATGTTCCCATTCAATCATGAACAACTGACACAAATTTTTTCGACTACTATCAAACTAAAGCAAGTAAATGCTACAAAACTTGATGCACATGAAAACGTACTCCTCAAACCCTAGTAATGCTGCTCTGTTTTTAGATCACAGCGTCGCTATTGATATCATAGACATGCACCGTTTGTAGTCGCCCACTTCATTTTCCAAAACGACAGCATAAGGGGATTACGAACATTGACAGGGTCTCTCTGTTAGATGCGAGTTATAGTACGGAATACTTCGACGATGCGTGCAGAGTCGATTACGGTGCGAAGTACGGTGGCCATGTTGAATTTAGAAATGACGTCAGTGGCGGGAAACGAGGTACTAGTATCTCCACTTATGGTCAGTGGGAAGACTGCAAGCAACTGAACGCAAACACAATTGCCGGAAACGCTATTGCCGGTAGTTGCTTCCAGTCGCCAGGCCGATGTACGCTTAAGCCTAGTTTATACTTCGACGCAAACCCTTTGGCGTCCGACGCACGACCAAATCTGGACGCTGACTTCGCGGAATTGATTCAGAGTCCAGCGTACTTTAGTGACGGCGACCTGTTATGAAATGCCTGATGTAATTACAGCCTCGCGATCGGACGCTGACCAAATCGCACGATGGGGTCGGCGTCGAACGCAAGATAGCGCGTCGGTCGCCGGCAATGGTCGTGCGTCGAAGTATAAACTGGGCTTTAGGCCTAGGCTTTATAAAGCCTGTTGCACACTTGCACACAAGTCCAATGCTCCACCACTGCGTCACTGTGCAATGTACAGCAACCACATTTTATTCTTGCAAAGATCTCTTGAAATCGACACAACAAAGTAACACTCAAAATCCCCAGAGGCATTTGCAGAAAGAGCAAACCCGATATTCACCATTTCAGTTGATACTCGCATTACCCATTTATTTTGAAATCTACCATCTGGCTCCAAGATACCCGTACTTTGTTTTTAAGAGGCTGCACTCAGCTGCCATGCGATCCTCCATTTGCAGTAGATGCTGTCATAGAAAACGTGAAATTTTCAGTATCAGGATTCCCGTCTTTTTTTCGCATCGTTGCGAGGAGATGAAATTGACAAGCGTAAAGTGTAAACTACGTGTTGGAAGATGAGTACATCAAACAAATTAATTTATGCATTTCGTGGTTAAGAGGTTGGAGTTTTTGAATACGGAATCGAGAGGGGATTGCCAAACAAGGTATTGTTGCATCTGTAGTCAACATCGGGCGGATTTGACTCAAAGCAGAAGGAAACCAGGGAGGAGAAAACCTCGGCTGTCAACGGGAGTCATTTTCTTTATAACATGATGAGAGGAGCCGAGTGGCAAGGGAGCGAACCGAGAGGAGCCGAGTAGCAAGGGATCGAACCGGGAACCTCAAAGGTGACAGGTACCGATGGTCCGGGGCGGATCCAGGATTTTCTCGAGGGGTGTGTTCTGAAGATAGAGGCCCCTGGTCTCGCATGTGGGTCTCCCCAGGAAAATTTTGAAATTAGAAGCTCTGAGATGCGATTTTTAGGCATCTGCGGTTGCGAAAGTCATATACAACTCTATTCTTGAACAGTGTGATCTTCCTGTTCTCACTGGCAGCTTCAGCCAGTCAGATGCCACGCCTCTTAGACATTTCGAAACAGGCAAGTGTACACAATGCAGTACCAGTGTAGTAGGCCACAGTTGTCGCAAGCAGGGGGAATAGAGTTTTGTCGAATCATCGCCGGAACGACTGTATCACCATGATTCAGAGACACGCGAGGGCCTTACGCCACAAGCGAGATGTTTGATGTTTAGCGATAGGAAAATGTTATCTTTGGTCGCTGAGGGGGGTCCAACCCCCAGAACCCCCCCCCCCTCTGTATCCGCCCCTGTGGTCCCACTTGGCTGTTCTGATAGCCAAGTTTGGTTCTGGCTATAAATGATGTCAGGCTCGTGTATGATTGCAGGCTGGTTGGGGATTTACAGCTGGTTGGTGTGTTTCCTGACATTCATCGGACCTGACAAGGGATGCCTATACGCTGGGGGGCATTTTCTATTGCGCCTGTCAATCGAGTTCAACCTGAGCTCAAATGCAATCTGATCATTCATTGGATGGCAGCGATGTCCTTCCATCATAGCCGCAGTTCAGCCTCAGAAAATCTAGCTGTTGCGTCCAAACACCGGCAGACAAGTATTTTTCCGTCAGAGCCCAAGCCATTCGCCCAGGAAAGGTATGGAAGAGGCCATCTCAAGCTACTCATATTCCACACTTCGATGGGGTCTTTTATTTGCCCTTGCAAAACGTACAAGTTACAAGGCACCACGGCTTACTCTCCCATGCCACTGATGTGAAGAGTCAGGGATGATTACTTCCATATGGCCCAGGCTGGATTTGAACCCGGGACCTACCGCTTGCTAACCGGTCCTGGAAATGAAGTTGGGGTGTCGGGGTGGCGCAGTGGAAACATCGGCGCCTGCCACCACTAAGGTCGCGGGTTCGATCCCCGGTCGTGCAAGTGGCTTTATGTGGTAGAGAGGGCGATCTCTCCTCGACATCGTAGGTTTCCTCCGGGGTCTCCGGTTTCCTCCTGCATATCATTAATATCGTCCAATATTGTTTGATGAGTAGCTATAATGCTCTAAGTGGGCGCTTGCACTCCTGAGATAATATTTTATCATGTTTTAAAGATTAAGATAGAAAATGAAGTTGAATTTCTCATTTCATACTTCGTGTTTCGTCAGATTTGCGAAACCTCACTAATATCCAAACATCGCCAGACGAGTGTACCTTTCGAACAACACAGCCTCGGGTCACAAAACATCGACCGTATCCCTCCGCCTTACCATTCACCTCACGTCACAGGAAGTAGGAAGAGCCGACTCACTTCACAAGAGGAAATCATCACGCCTGCGATATTGATACATATTCCCGATTATAGATGTGGGTCTCATTTATTTGAAGGGGTCAGGAAATGGTACTACTCGGCAGATTGCACACTCTTTGGGTTTCTCATTTATCGACTTTTTGTGCGTTTGATGACTCTGTCATCATATGTCTGTATTCAATCTTTTCCTTCTATTTACATGGTCTACTGAACGACTGAGGTGCCTGATTTTGGCCTCAGGCAGAGATACAGTACAGGTCACAACTGACATCCCTAAATTCACGTCAGTTAGGCGTAAGTCACTCGTAACTTACGCAACAACTCATGAACTATGTTACGCGCAACTTACGAGGTGAGATACGCGGTGAGTTACGCGAATTTCGCTAGTTACGCGGTGAGAAACACAGTGAGTTACGAGGCGAGTTACACGATTTTGGCAAGTTACACGGTGAGTTACACGAAACCAAAGTCGTGAGTTACGCGTAACTTACTCGGAAGTTACGAGTAACTTACGTGAAGCCGTAGGGACGTCAATTGTGACCTGTACTTTATTAGCCAAGGATTTGAGAAAATGCTGTTGTTAAATTTAATGTGGCGAGGACAGCCCCAAAGAAGAGAAATATGGCATCCTAAACAACAACTTTCTGTCCAGTGGTAAAGGCAGCGACTCCACCAATCAGTGGGAGCATGGTTGATTGAAGTAAAAGCCATGCTGTACACTTCAGTGTAGTTAGTACACGATCTCTGGCTATTATTTTGATCGGCCGTCTTCCCACTGATGACGCTGACTGGTGGGCGAACATGACCATGATGTCACTCTACAGTTTGCTGCGTCCTTGACATCTGGTCTCACTGTCCAAATCACCAAAGAAATCTGCCGGCAGGGAATATATTTGCTTGTTGGATGAAATCTCCCATTCTTCTCAAGGACATTCTCAGCATCTTGAGATACAGCATAATGCCTATGGTCTCACTGTCCAAATCCCTGAGTACTTGCCCCAAAGAAACAGTACGGACGGAATACGTTTGCTTTTAGGACGAAATCTCCCGTTCACCCCTCGGCGATTCTCGGCCTCTCGAGAGGAACACCACCTGACAGCTCACCGTCCATCCAGAGATTATCACTGACAGCTGAATGGTACATTAAACTGGATACATATAGTACACCTTCGGCAAAATGACATACGTAGTGATGAACACGGGAGAGTAGGTCGTTCTCCTAATGTGTGCTTATTTAGGTCCTGTTTAGTCAGTCGTGTCAGGGACCTTTCCACAAATTTAAAGTCTGTGTAAATGAAGGAGCCACAATGTATGTTTTCTTGTAGGATTTGGCTCCAAATGGGCCACTCAGCTGCACTGAGTTTGAGCACTCATTTGGGTGTTTGGCAGGCACGGATCCAAGGGGGCGGGGCACCTGGCGCACGTCCCTGGCTCTTCAGTTCAGTAAGCCATGGTGCCTTGTACCTTGTGCCTTTGCAAGGGCAAGTAAAGGACGCCATCCAAGTGAGGAACATGAGTAGCTTGAGATGGCCTCCTCCGTACTTACATGTATCAGGGCCAATAATGCTATGGCTTTGGCCCTGACAGAAAAACCTAATACAAATACTCATTTACACTTGGTGCTGCCAATAGCCAAATTCTCCTCAGAACGGACTGTCGTCCAGACTAGTATCTAGATTCTATCAAGATGTCATGCACACATTCATATTTTTTCCTCCAGACATTTTTTTACAACATGGTCCCAGCTGTGCTGTGTATCTGGTGATTTCCTGACAGACGCCTCAGGCATGTCTGCTGGCGACATTTTTGTGTAGCCTTCTTCGCATGCTAAGCACACATTGGCGGCTTACGGTCATCGATGGTTTTTCGCCTGGTCGATCATTTTTATCCTGATCATAACTTAGCCGTCGTCTTAGAGGGCTGTCGGATGCAAAATTCTGGGACACATACTCTATTGATAATGCTATCCCTTAGCATAGCTGCTAACCTATGATTACGTTTTTATGTTTTTCCCCCTCACTATGTTTTTACGGTTAGCCAACAAAAACTACAAAAAAACAAACAATTGAGGACCCAGTTTCGTTCCACCTTGCTCACTCCGTAGTTCCTGATTTATATCAAACTCCCACCCACCCACCCAGTTGATCTGCTGGTAGCTGATGGCTGGATCGGCAGAAGCAGTCATGCCATGTGCTTGTCGTGCAGATTGCTGGTGTTAAATTTTGAATCCTGCCGAAGCCAGTAACAGCTGGAAGCATACAGTCTTGCTTCAACCTTTCAATGTGTCCTGTCCGCCATGTTAGCGAAGCCAATCCCAAACTTTCCCCACGGCAAGTTTGGCCCACGTCTTTTTTTCGAAAACCTCCCCTTCCTTTTTTAGAAAACGAATGCTGTGAACTCTACGTTTTTTCCAACTTTTTCTCCCGGCGTGTCTTTGTTGGTCAACCGCTGTTGGCGACACAACCAATTATATCCGAGTCCTTAGCTCGGCTCGTTGTCTGCGTTTGAGAGGTCTTCTGGATCAATGCTTAGCTTTCCTCTCGCTGGCCGCCCTGGACGACTGTCTTGATTTGTCAATGTGGGAAGCCATACCACCCGGAAGTAATGTCTGGATTCGTTATGGTGTCACCAGACTGGTGCCAAACTCTGACTTGTTATGCACTGATGGCAGCCCTGGAGCCATTTCTTGGTTCGTCATCAGGGGCGGATCCAGAATTTGGGAAAAGAGGGGGCACCCTGTGCAACGAAACACTGAAATGTGCGATGAATTTCAAAGATTTACTCCAAATTCCAGAATTTCACGGTCGATTTTACAGATTTGTTGGCCAAAAGGGGCGGCGCACACCCTTGGATCCGCATCATGTTGTGACTCCATCTTGAATCACAAAATCTTGGTTCTTTTTGTGCTATTTGACATACCATCAGGGCCGACGCCAAAGCATTATTGGCCCTGGTGAGTACTGAGGAGGCCATCTCAAGCTACTCATGTTCCTCACTTGGATGGGGTCTTTTACTTGCCCTTGCAAAGGCACAAGGTACATGTATAAGGCAGCACGGCTTACTGTCCCATGCAACGGACTGAAGAGTCAGGGATGACTAATGCCATATGGCCCGGCTGCTGACTGGAGAGGAAGCTGGGATGTTGGAGGTGACAGCTGCCAGCGCCTCCACAGCGAAACCCTTGTAGCACCCCTTGACGGGCGTCTAGACAAACACCTTGACCTTCTAGCTATCAACAGAGTCCCGCCAAATAAACAAAGATTCTCGAGTGTGGTGTCATAAAGACACGATTCCCCTGACAGCAAGGATGAAATATTGCTGGTAATTTACTGCCTCGATTGAATATCAACAATAATTATACTGGCAATACTGTGGAATATGGCATGGTGTGATATCAGAATGTTTTACGAACGGTTAAGGCCCGGTTATGCTCTATCTGTTTCATCAGCTGATTGGACGGAAATTACCGTGTTTGTTTTCCATTTACATTGTTATTGGCTGCAAGATGGCAAAATCGGATGAACTGTCAACAAGGCCTTGTGCTATCTGCATAGCAAATAGAAGGTCTCCGGTTCGAATCCAGCCTGGGGCCAGGGTTTCCGCCAGAGGGTAAAATGGGTAAAATTCTGTACCCTAAAATTTTTCCAGGGTACGGATCTGTACCCTCAAAAATTTGATAAATTCACATATTTATCAGCAGTATTCATCGTTTTTCACCATTTAACATCATATTTCACGATGGAAAGTGATTTTATGCTTCAAAATACGCCTAAAATGGCACTAAACATCGTTTAAAACCAAAATAAACAAATAAAAATAAAAATAACAATTTTTCAAAAAAAAATTTTTTTTTTGGTCCGTACCCTCATTTTTTTTTCTGGCGGAAACCCTGGGGGCCAAATGGGATTAATAATTCCTGGCTCTTCATGTCCATCGCATGGGAGAGCAAATCCATTGTGCCTTTGCAAGGCCAAGGGGGACTGAGTCTTGTATCTTAACAGGTGCTGTACTTGATTTTTCCCATCAGGGCCGAAGCCGAAGCATTATTGGCCCTGGTACATGTAAGTATGGAAGAGGCCATCACAAGCTACTCATGTTCCTCACGGTGTCTTCCCATTTCGCCCTTTCCCAATTCGCCCCTAATGGTTATTGGTTAGGGTTAGCTACCAGTATTTAATGGATTTACCGTTAGGGGGCGAAATGGGAAGGGGCAAAGTGGGAATAAACCGTTCCTCACTTGGATGGGGTCTTTTACTTGCCCTCGCAAAGGTACAAGGTACAAGGCACCACGGCTCACTGCCCCTTAGGATGGACTGAAGAGCCTGAGATGATTAATCTCCCCCCACATGACGTGAGCAGTACTTGAACCTGGGCCGCTTTTAGCGGACGAGATAACCACAGGGCTATCATGGCTCGTTTACGGTCTCAAAGCACACTGCATTATTACCTCACCCTCCAGAAACCTTTCTGGGGAACTCAAGAAGCTCGTTCCAGATCCCTTGATCCTTCGAGAACAATTTTGACAACCGTAAGGTCATATCTATCAGGGACATAAAAAAGTTCACTCCCTACAAGTGAACAAGCGTGTGCAAATCCCACTGAACGAAAGCTGCCTTCATTGAAATTTTGTGAGCCGGAAGGGATATTTGTGTCAAAGGTCACAGGGTCAAGGTCAAAGGTCGCATCGCGCCGGTTGCAGTGCGTGACACACCGTTGACTGCTCACACACCTTGCCTGAAAATACCGACCCAAAATCTGCCTTCGTTGCAAAGTTACAGGCCCGGATGGACTGGCAGCCGGACTGACTGACTGACTGACGGACACACAGGGGTTTCTCTAGATATCCCTACCAAACTTATGTTCGGTGGGATAATTACCAGATCTGCATATAGCATACACCCTGTCATGCTTGTTATCAGGTCAGAACATGTTAGGCTGGGCTGACTACCTGTTCGTACCTGACAATTACTGTCCACGATACCAACGAGTCATTTTTTACCCTCGGCAACAGCGTGACACGGCGTACGACAGCCCAATAATACAGGACCTCTCCCTGCAATTTGCAGCAAAAACGCTGGAAATAATATTGTAGACCTTTGGGGGATATCAATCTAGAATGGGTAGTTGACAGAGTCGCTTCGTTTCACACTAACGAGTTCCTTTTTTAGAACGACCATTCCCTACTTTTCCGAGCTGGCTTTTAGACACAGCTCGGTGGTTTTGTTAATAAATCACAACGTTTTTCCATCAACACTAAAACTGCTTTGGGCAGACTTGGAATAAGAAAATATTTATGAAAGAGGGCTAACAACTAAATGCCGTAATAACGGCTCCAGGGACAAAATTTGTTGATGAAATGTGGCGTCCAGCCTCAGCACATGATTGAAATCTTTACATACGGTACTAAACTATAAACAGGGATATATCTACGATTTCAGAGGGGCATGGAGCAAACTTTGTGAAAAGGACACTTGAATGTAGGAAACAGCATAGGATATTTCGCCCAAGACAGTTCATTCCTGCAAGTAATTTACATGGACAATTTGTCCCCACTGAACTGTCCTACCCATGGACAATTCGTCCCCACTGAACTGTCCAACCCATGGACAATTCGTCCCCACTGAACTGTCCTACCCATGGACAATTCGTCCCCACTGAACTGTCCTACCCGTGGACAATTTCTCCCCAATGAATTGTCCTAGGACGAATTGTCCTCCAACCATATTCTTCTTAGAACTGAAAAGATCAAGTGATGTGCTGAATGAGCTGCTCCTTGAGTTCCACAGGAAGGTTTATGGAGAGGCTGGGGCAATAATGTAAAGTGCTTTTTATACTCTACTGCATTAAAAAGCTGCTGTATAAAAGCAAGACATTATTACTATTATTTTTTTTGCGATCTGGGTTCGCGGGGTACTATCTTATCCCTCACGCAAAATCCATATCATACCCAGCCTCTCTGCTTCAGCGATTACATTGCTTTTACGAAATAATTGCTTATTGCTGTTGTTATTTGTCACTTTCCTTGCCGGGAGAGCCTGGATACATCACGGAAAACACCTGTGTTGCAATTACCAGCAAAATAAGCTACCTTCCCACAGCAATTCAGTTTACACTTTAAAACGGCTTTTCGCACTGCTGCGGAGATAATTGTTAAGTCGCATGAAAACGGTAGATATTGAAAAACTTCCGGAAGCTTCACTTTTTGACAAATTGTCAGGAAGATCTGATTGTCTATGGGCATGAATGCCCACGCATATTCTACGGTGGCCCATGAGGAATTCTTTCACTTTTTTACTCTTGATTGGGAAGGTCACTGCTACTGGCATTCCAATGAATAAATTGGGAAAATAACCTTGATGCTCTCAGGAGACGGAAAATAAATAAATAAATGACCTCAACCGCCTTGGAACAAATTCTACGGTGGCTCATTAGGGATAATTCGATTCTGGATCACAGCTGTAGGCGGTGAGGTGGGAAGTCGAATTATAAGAAATTGATAACGATTCATCAAAGTGCGATTAAAAAGTGGATAATCCATGTTGATTTCTTTGGGAATGATTTCCGTGGTGGATTAAGAATGACACTTTGTTCTTGGATTAACGACGCAGGATGGCACTGAATTTTTAGATAAGGCGGACTTTCCTTGAGGTTTACTGCAGCTTTGGGATTCTGGCCAGAAGCGAGCAAAACGAAACAAAATGCAAAGGCAAAGGAAATGAAAGGACACGAAACGAAACAAAACAAATTCCAACCGAAAAATTCGAAACGAAACATAACAAATGCACTGGAACAGAACGAAATGAAACAAATTCCAACTGAAAAATTCGAAACGAAACAAAACAAAACGCAACGAAATGCATTGGAAGGGCACGAAACGAAACATAAGCATAGGCCAATTGCTGATGATATTTTTTCATCGAGCTCAAAGTAGCCAGTTTTTCTGGGTTTTTCTTTTTTCTGTTTTTCTCTTCTGTCAGATAAATGGTCCCATTTTGTACGAAAACATGCACTTAACCTAATGAAACGAGGAGGACAAATCATGAACTAAGAGCACCCCATCTCATTTTACAGCGAGTTCTTCACCTTTATTCTTCCACTCAGTGTTGTCACGTTTTTTCCTGTTATTTTGCCATAAACGGGATAAGAGATGGAATCAATTTACAAAGGCGAGTTGAGTACGTCGTGGGTTGATGCATTAAGTCAGGTCAGCGATAAAGGTAGACAGGGACCGATATGAAGAGGCCTCGTACAGCTTGACAAGCAATGACAGGTGATATAGGCCTATTCCACCGGAGTAGACACACCTGGGGTGTTGGGGTGACGCAGTGGAAATAGAGAGGATGTGCAGCTTTCCGACTCAGACTCCGACTTCAACTACGAGAATGAATTGCACTCCGCAATGGTCATCCTTGATAAAAATGATTTGATAGACGTTTTCAATTCGCCAAATACCATAAATTGAAGACAGAAAAAATTGGGCTAATAAATCGGAAGTGTGGATAAATAATGAATATTGAAGTCGTAATCCTAGTCGTTACGACTTTGAGACACCACCATGACGACTATGATATTTGCGATTTATGTGCACTTATAATTCCGATTACGAGTCAAAATTATTCTGCCACAAAGTTATGGCATTTTACAATTTGCAAACGTCTATCAAATCGTTTTTATCAAGGATGTCCACAGCGGACTGCAATTCATTCTCGTAGTTGAAGTCGGAGAGCTGCGCATCCTCTCTAATATCTACTCCTGCCACCAATGAGGTTGTGGGGTCCATCCCCGACTGTCCTGATAGTTCACTCACACCCAGAGGTTACCAGCGATCGCTCCAATCCACGTGGGCGAAGACGAAGGAAAGCAAGTGCTAAGAACCCAATGCCCTCATGACGACTTACTGAAAGCTGTTTTGAAATTGGTTGTATAATAGCTGGCTACAGGCAAATAAACGTAGTGGGCTACATCATCACCAAGCAATCTGAACTTTCAGGAACGTAGAAAACATCGTGCAACTTGATGTTGCAATGACACATCTTAGATTTCAGACGGTCATGGTGCAAACTTTGTGAAAAGGGCACTGAAACCTAGGAAACAGCAATTTTCATTCACGACATTTCTGTAACTAACAGAATGTGAGAAGTTCGTCCATTGATGAAGGTCTCCATAACTCCAGTCGACTGCCTGTTTAAGTTTTTTCAGTGATGTAACCAAAAGGGGTCCATGATTCAGGGCACAGGCACGTATTGTTTAGGGGGACATGGTGCCCTGGGATGGTTGCAAAAGGTACAGTGCTGCTCCTAGGTCATGGGGCAGTGCACTCTAAAGTAGCCAAGAATAACATCTACTCGAAGGGACTATTTCTCTTTAGATGGAGATCGCTGAATCCCAAGGACAGGGGAACATCTGTTAAGAAACAGTCAATAATGCCAAAGTACCAGACCTCCACCGCTTCCTTACTCCAGAATAACCCTTCTCCTTAACGTTTATCGAAACACCATACTGGTTGATGTGAAACCTTCCTATACCCACCAGCAATGCCATCAAAACAGTTGCAACTTCCTCCCCCGGAGAGTCAACACAACCAATTTTTGTAATACAACCACAGCGGGTAGCCTCAAGCATCGGCAGCCCATTCGCCAAAACATGCTCGTAGTATTCGTACGGGTCCATTACGATTTTCATGTCTACTGTGTGTGTGGTCACATATTCTACAGCACCCGGCGGTGCCCGGTGAAAATTGGTGGAGAGTAAGACACCCGTCAACAAACCGTAAAGGTGCTGACCGGATGCTGTGTGGTGAGCTTCCGGGCTTTGTCCGATGAACAGATGCGCCACAAGGCGTCCGGCTGTGCGGAGCCCGCCCTGTCACAGGCAGGAGCCCGCACGGGACCCGTAGGGGCCACTGCGGGCTTTCTACGGCCTACCGGTCAGATGAAAACGCCGGGAGATTTGAGAGCAGCCAGCTCAGCACCGCGGCGCCCATACGGCAGGTGAAAAATGTCCCGGTGCCCGTGGGAACCGTGAGGGAGCCGGTCGGGCACCGTACGAAATTGGCAAAAATTGGCCAAAATGTCTGTTTTTACTCGTCAAACGGGCCCCGGAGTGGATATGTGACCTCAGCTTTAGGAAGCGAATATTGTCAGCGTGTGAAGTGGGATATTATATTATTTTTTATATCAATAATACTTGGCTTTTGTATTGAAATGACTGCCTCAAGCAACGGCAGTCCTCTCGCCAAAACACGATTGCAAGTTCTTGCTATTTCCTGTTTTCCATCCAGCGCGCATGCTCAATAACATCGCCATTATGCGTACTTCCGTTTGGGAACGTTGCCTCAAGGAAGTGTAGCTATATTATCCTAACAACTTACCGAGTCGAGAGCTCTTATTTGAGAAAATTGGTAGCAAGTAGGAAGTAATGTTTACAGTATTTATTCTTTATGGTTATAACGTAGTAATAATGTGAAACGTTTTATAAGAAGTTTCCAAAGATAATGGTCTCTAAGCACTTTACGTTATAACCCAGTCTCTCCAGAAACTTTCTTGGGAACTCAAGGAGCAGCTCATTCAGTGGATTACTTGAAACTTTCCAGCGAGTTGAGAGTACAAAGTGGCAACCTGTGACCTCTGAGACGCTAGTCTGCAGTGGCGGATCCAAGGGGGGGGCGTGCCCGGCGCAGGCCCCCCCCCCATTCAGCCGCGGAGCAGCAAAAATTTGGAAGGCATATAATCAGACCCCTGATTTTCAGGTGCGAGGAAATCGTGTTTCCGGCACTTTTACCCCCAAATTTTCGGGGCTTTGCGCCTTTGGGGCTCAGGGAATGGGGTTTGCCCATTCCACGCACCCCCTTTCGCAACTCCTGGATCCGCAGGGGTGGATCCAGAATCATGGGAAAGAGGGGGCACAGCCAGCGCAGATTGTGGAAAACCTCGGTCAAATTTTAACATCTTTTCAAAATTTCGAAATTTCCCGGCCAGTTTTAAAGATTTTCCACAAAATAGAGGGGGCATGGGCAGGTGCCCCCCTTTGGATCTGCACCTGCACCCCAAAACTGCATTGAACCATTTTTGTCACTTGCAGTTGTGTAAGTGCAGTGAGTCCTGATAGCCTAGTAGATATCAGGTCCACTTTATAAATGGCAAGTCCCAGGTCCATCGCATGAGGCCTTAAGCCGTTGTGCCTTTGCAGGTGCAAGTAAAAGACCCCACCTAAGTGAGGAACATGAGTAGCTTGAGATGGCCTCTTCCTACTTACCAGGGCTAATAACGCTTTGACTTTGGCCCTGATGGAAAAATACAAACATACCTGGGCGAAATGGGATTAATCATCCCTGGCTCTTCAGTCCGCACGGCAAAGTAAGCCATGGTGCCTTGTAGGCCCTATCTCGTGCCACTGCAAGGGCAAGTAAAAGACCCCATGCAAGTGAGCAACATGAGTAGCTTGAGATGACCTCTTCCATACTTAGCTGGGCCAATAATGCACAAACTGTTAATGTCGTCTAAACCAGTGTACCCAGGTTACGGAGTTAGGGTGGTTAGCGTTGACGGTTAGGGTCAGGACTAGGTTTAGGATTAGGGTAGGGGTTAGTGACAAGGGTTGAGGGTCAGGGTTAGGGTTTGGTTTAGGGGCTTGGGCTAGGAATTAGTGTGTAGGATCAGGACTGGACGACATTCACCCATTCAGCGCCAATAATGCTATGACTTCAGCCCTGATGGAATACAACCCTAATACTTGCACACATGAAGGTGTCCTAATGCTTTCTTCCATGGTTCGGTAATTTAAATAAATTTTTGAGACACACTTTCTACATGTGTACGTGACTTCGGGCAGTAAGTTGCATAGTTGAGGCGTTCACCACCGTTCTTGTCTTCTCGCCTGAAGTCAGACTCGGCCAGGGCACCACTTCCCAATAAAAATCTGAGTTAATGGAAACCTGAATTATTCACGCAAATCGCTAACTTCAGGAGCAACCGTCTGGCCGCGGGCAGTTGGATTATGACCAACGCTTTAGTTCTATACAAAACAGACAAACAAGGTGGCTAAACATTTGTGTTTCACTGCATGCAACTATGCTTTGTTCAGTAGGGCTTACTCTCACCAAAGCATCGAACAATTCATGTTGGCATGGGGGGGAAGCAAAATCTCTGTTACTCCAACCTGTCATGTCCTTGCTGTTGCTATGTCCTGGCTTTTGCGAATGGAGTCTCAATGGCCTAGTGGTTATCATGTCTGCTTAGCACGTAGGGCATCCAAGTCCGAATCTACTGGGTTCGAATCCAAGCTGGGCAAAATGGGGTTAATCATCCCAAGCTCCCAATGTCTGTTCCATAGGACAATAAGCTATGATGCCTTGGACCGCGTTCCTTTGCAAGGGGTCAGTAAAAGACCCTGCCAAAGTGAGGAACATGAGTAGCTTGAGATGGCCTTTTTATACTTAATGCTTGGCTTCAGCCCTGATGGAACAAGCCGCCCATGGCCGATGCGCTCAGCTGACATGTGAAGTTGATTAACGAAGCAGTTCTCAAGTTATGGAGTAGAATGCACAATCCATGATGGCCACCTGGCGGCCATATTGGGAATTGGAATGCAACCAAAATTGATCAGGCGCACCATCTGACACATATCACTATGCCTGGAAAATATGAAGCTGACTGACCAAGCTGTTCACAAGTTATGGAGCAGAATACAAACCCCAACATGGCTGCCAGGTGGCCATATTGGAAGCTGGAGCACAACCAAAATTGATAGGGTGCACTATCTGACAAATATCACTGTGCCTGGAAAATATGAAGCAGATTGACCAAGCCGTTCTCAAGTTATGGAGCAGAACACAAAGCCCAAGATGGCCGCCAAGTGGCCATACTGGAAGGTGTAGCACAAGTAAAAATCCATAGGTCGTACCCTATGTCCAATGCTTTGGCTTTGACCCAGGTGGAAAAAATCTAATATATACTGGCTTTTGCCATCCAACGGTACTAGAGCCGACTGTATTCAATAAGCATGCCGAAAGAAGTCGGAACGAGATTATTGTTATGGACGGGCACATTCCGATGCATGTACAAGTGTGTTTGTGTCATATTGGTCACAGACTCAAGGACCAAATTCAATTTCCTCTGAGGTACTGAGGCAGAGGCTGATGACAACAGGGCACACATGGTCAATTGACAGACGTGATGGAGTTTAACCCTTTTCCTGTTAGTGGTAGTAAACATAAAGTCGTCTCTGAATTTTGCAAATTTTCGACCCCAACCGGGGTCTTCCTCAGGCACCTTCTAGTAGCCTAGTAGAGATCCCAGAAGTGAAACCTTCACTTCTGGGATTTCTACTACAAAGTGCCTGAGGAAGACCCCGGTTGGGGTCGAAAATTTGCGAAATTCGGAGACGACTTTATGTTTATACTATCGTTTTGTGTGTCATTTTTGTCATGCTCTATGTTGGATTTCCTGCAAGTGGCAATCAATTAAATGTACTAAACCTGCCAATTCCTTATTTCCAGCAGAAAGCCTGTCACACTCAGGGCCATAAAGGGGGGGGGGGCGAGGGGGCCAGTTGCCCCCAGAGCCAACCAAAAAACGTGATTTTCATGTGGATTTTGGGCAAAAAATGGCAAAAAGAGGTCTTCTGCCCCCCAAAGAGGCTTCTTCCCCCCTGGACCAAAACGTTAAATACAGCCCTGACACTGGTCATTGGAAAGCAACAGGGCTTTCCAAAGAATGACTATAGCCCTGGTTACACCTATCTAAAATCCCCGTGCTTCAAAAAAACACCTGATGGTAAAAGGTTGTGACATATGCTATGGTCAATTAGTCAAGGGCAGTGCGGAAGGTAATCGGCAAAGATGACTGGTCGATGGGCTCACATCCCCTCGCCATTGAATTACCACGATTTACTAGTAATACAGTCTCAAAGCACTTCACTTTAACCCCAGTCTTTCTAGAAACCTTTCTGGTGAACTCAACATGGTTTCCGCCAGAAAAAAAATGAGGGTACGGACCAAAAAAAAATTTTTTTGAAAAAAAAAATTTTTTTGAAAAATTTTTATTTTTATTTTTATTTGTTTATTTTGGTTTAAACGATGTTTAGTGCCATTTTAGGTGTATTTTGAAGCATAAAATCACTTTCCATCGTGAAATATGATGTTAAATGGTGAAAAACAATGAATACTGCTGGTAAATATGTGAATTTATTAAATTTTTGAGGGTACGGATCCGTACCCTGGAAAAATTTTAGGGTACGGAATTTTACCCATTTTACCCTCTGGCGGAAACCCTGCTCAAGGAGCAGCTCATTCAGCACATAACTTGGTCCTTTCAGACCAGTTGAAATACTGTACAGTCTCAAAGCACTTCACATTATTACCCCAGTCTCTCCAGAAACCTTTCTGGGGAACTCAAGGAGCAGCTCATTCAGCACATCACTTGATCCTTTCAGACCAGTTGTAATACTGTACAGTCTCAAAGCGCTTCACATTATTACCCCAGTCTCTCTAGAAACCTTTCTGGGGAACTCAAGGAGCAGCTCATTCAGCACATCACTTGATCCTTTCAGACCAGTTGTAATACTGTACAGTCTCAAAGCGCTTCACATTATCACCCCAGTCTCTCCAGAAACCTTTCTGGGGAACTCAAGGAGCAGCTCATTCAGCACATCACTTGATCCTTTCAGACCAGTTGTAATACTATACAGTCTCAAAGCGCTTCACATTATTACCCCAGTCTCTCCAGAAACCTTTCTGGGGAACTCAAGGAGCAGCTCATTCAGCACATCACTTGATCCTTTCAGACCAGTTGAAAATACAGAGATGCAAGTTGACAAGGGATCAAGAATATTTGGACAGATATTTGGAAAACTTCTCCAACTTTCAACTGGCAACTACAAACTTCATTATTAGTTCATTATCCCTAATACATTTTTATTTCCTACTCCCAAGATCAAATTCTCTGCCATTCCTTCCCTCCCTGGTTCCCAATTTCATGAATGGAATACGCAGACCCAATTATTGAAAGAAAGGGATTCGTGATTCGACAACACTTCCTAAGATTAGGGTAACCCGATGTGTGTACAGCCCCGGGCTGAAATGATGGACACCTCCCCTCAGGCATGGTTGCATCGATCACCGATGGCCGAGCTCTTGGTATTGTCCGAAATATTCGTTTACAAACTGGGTTATATTTTTCCTTGGTTATCAACTATTGCTGGATGCTGCATTGAAGTCGTTGCAGCTACTACATGGCACGGCTTAACCTGCCGGCCATGGAGGATTTTCTTATGGCCTAGTGGTTAGCACGTTGGCCTCAGAGCTAGAAGTTAAGCAATGTACATCGTGATCACTACGTGGATGGGTGACCGGTGCGCCTGTAATGCAGATGCAATTTGGAGAGTTCATGTTGAAGCCTGGTCTGCTTAACAAGTGTCAGGTCCCAGGTTCAAATTGAACGTGGCCATATGGGATCGATGAATCATCCCTGGCTGTTCATTTACATCCCATGAGATCACATGAGACAGTAAGCCGTGGTGCCTTGTACCTTGTGCCTTTGAAAGGCCAAGTAAAAGACCCCATCCAAGTGAGGAACATGAGAAACTTGACATGGCCTCCTCCATATTTATCAGGGCCCACACACGGATGGGGGGTGCCCGCTTTCGGTCAACAAATCTGTAAAATTGACCGTGAAATTCTGAAATTTCAAGCAAATCATTGAAATTCACTGGAGATTTCAATGTTTCTAGCACAGTGTGCCCCCTCTTTTCCGAAATCTTGGATCCGCCCCTGGGGCCAATAATGCTATGGCTTCGGCCCTGATGGAAATTTTGGTCCCAACTGCGATATTTTCCCCCAAACAGTTCTCTCACATTGGCCTACAATAAAATAAACCAAGGCAATATCTAACGGCCATTTTTTTCAGTTCTGTCGGGACATTCTCCGAACAGCAATTACTGCATCAGAAAAGGAAAACCAACCAGTGATCCATACCCGGCCAAATCATTGCCTCGTTTCCACCCACAAAGGACTTTTATTACCGTAATCTTAAAAAGGGCTGCAATTACGGTAAAGAACAAAGAAAGAGTAAGCTTCCGAGGACAGCAAAAGCAGGAAAAGGAGATAAAGGGACAAAAAGGCAGGGAGTGGTCATTAAGTGCATTGATCTAAAAATAGTCAGAGAACCCTGACAACAAAACTGGGATTTGGCCGTTTTCGTTTTGTGGATTCTTGTTTGTGGATTGGGTGCTGCTATTTCCGATTTCTATAGCACAAACAAAATTGGAAGCTGAACAGCAACATTGCGTCCTAAAGGAGCTGGACGTCCAAGTTGTAAAAACGATATTCACTAGTCTCGGTCACCCAGCCGAATCTGACGATCGAACGTTTGTGTCGCAGTACCTGCGGAACAAAACGGTTGGCTGCGCGAGACTAGATATTCACTTCAGTACATATCACCGATAATAGGTGGCAGCACAACGTGGATAGAGAACCAGTGAGTGGTTGAGTGAGTTGCATTGGACCGGGCACCAGTCTAACGATCACGGGGCGGACTGGTGCTGCCACCTTCACGAAGGAATGAAACTAGTTTGCCAACTACTGTTTGTAAACAAACTGATTAGTTTACAACTTGGACGTCGAACTCCTTTAATAATTCTGTTCTCCAGCAAGGTATCAGACCATCCTTGGCAGGTCTGTTGACTGATCATCATAGTCGTCGAAAGAGTATAAACATACAGGTCATCATTTGAGCGACTATCGAAGTGATTCTAACGCTAATGGAATTACGTAGTAACATTCAGATCTGCCTCGGGGGGTGGGGGTGGGGGTGGAGGGCAGAAATCCTAAATGTCTGTTTACCATCTGAGGTGTAGGGGGCTTACTCTTCATTCCACATCCGAGTGGCGTGAGGTCTTCAGCCGATATCTCCAAAACGGCTGGGTCAAAATTGACATACCATACATCAATTGACTTGTCTTTCTTGTCGGTATCTTTCTGCTATCTTCATTTTTTGCGTAAGGCCGACATAACGGATCCCTTTCTCAAAACCCATTCCATTTCGCCATGGTGTTCAGTGCAGTTTACACGTGCGCGATGCATTGCGTCATTTCAAAATGGCCACCATTCCAGCCGTAAACACGAACTGTAATTTGTGAAAGAACTTTTTTCTGTCACGTTTTTTGGGAAAATGACCGCGATGATGGCTGTAGCGGCAAGAAAGATGAATCGATTGACGTATGTTTCGTCAAATTTGACCCAGCCGTTAGGGAGCTATCGTTCATAAACCTCGCGCCACTCGAAAGTAGAATGGAGAGTAGGAATTTAATGAAATAGAGTACAATGTAAGTGGTTACCTACCTGTGATGATTTGACACAATGTAAAATATGAAAAGAGAAAGAAGAAATAGACACATTAGTGTTGAAATTGACAATGTCACAATTATGTGGGATCAGGAAATGGAAGTTCGTCCATTTTTTGTCTTGCAAGACCTCCCTCCAATGACTTTATTCATCGTATCCATGACGTAACTCCGACAGTGTCCGCCATTGCTGACGTCGCCGTAATGATCGATGCAAAGGTGGTGGGCAAAATTCATTGCTTTGCTGAAGAAAGCTGGTGGGCAAAACGCGCAATGTCACAGAACGACATAGGCCTGGGCCTACGTCATGGATACGATGAATAAGGCAGTCGCTATGAAAGATAAGGGCCCGTATTTTAGAATGCTCCTCAACGTAAAGGAGTTCCTGAAGGCTATTGTTCTACTCTTGAGGAACTCCTTTACGTTGAGGAGCATTCTAAAGTACGGGCCAAGGTATTAATATTTTTCAGTTGACCCGTGTCCCCAATGACCGCAGGCGAAGGGTAAGCCTGCTGCCATTCAAATATTCTGATGACATCATCATATGCGAGGCAGTCTAGGAAACCCATCGGATGTTGCATTTCAGGAAAGTGTCAATGGCCTTGGTGAACCCACACATTTCAATAGTTGAAATGTACTACATAACTGGTAAACAGTGGCAGATCAATGCACAGGCAATCTGACAACCCTTGTTGATCATTCAGCGACATCCGCCGGGTTTTTCTAGACCGCCACACAAAAAGTGCTGCCACCCCACTGAACCAACAGTGATTTGTAACTTACCTGCGTACTTAAGGCCAATTTTGTCCCTGAAAGTTTCTTCAAAGTTAGGCGCGGTCCTCTCTTTAAAAATTTCCAAGTCGATTTTATATTCCGGAGTTTCTTTCTGCTTAATTGCACTGATGCACAAATAGCATAACACCGGCATGACAGAGCCTAAACCTTCCCCGTCATACAAAAGAAAAAATCGTTTCCAGCCGTAAGCTTTGAAAATGTCATATATGAAGGCTGTGACAACGCCGAACTGAACGCCCATTCTTGTCAATAAAGGGTATTCATCTTTTTTATTTCCAAAATCTGCTGCCATCGCTCCGGCCGTGATCATTGGCATGTTCCAGTAGGGGGAGTACCTATGTATAAACACATTGTCAATTTTATTTTGATTCAGCTAAGTGGTGTGGTTCATTGAAATGGGGCTGAAGGGGTGAATGTTGTCCACTCTGAATCCTAATACTATTCCTAACCCCTGGCCCCACAACCCTTGATCCCACAGCCCTTGATACTGGCCACCTACCCCTGATTCCTAAAACCTACTCCCAATCCTTACCCTAACTCCTTACCCCTGGGCCCGGTTGCACGAAACTCACGACAGCGCTATCTTGGTGTTAGCGCTATCTTGATGTTAAATGACGTAAAAGAACAATGGATTTTTACGTCATCTAACATGAAGATAGCGCTAACACCAAGAGAGCGCTGTCGTGAGTTTCGTGCAACCGGGCCCTGACCCTTACCGGCAGCCTGTTCAATAGGATTAAATGATTAAAGCTGCAATCAACTCGAGTAGAGACTCTATAGGGACAAAATGGTTCGAAATACTTTTCGACTCAAAATGAAACAGAAAATATTTCGGCCCGAGACAATGACATCTCAATCTGAGTTGAGTGATCTCAGAATGAGACTACGTCAGGATCTCGGCCCAAAATATTTTCTCTCAGATTGAGACTGTCAGTATCTCAACTCAAAATATTTTCTCTCGGAATGAGATGTCAGTCTGTCGGCCCAAAATATTTTCCGTTTCATTTTGAGACAAAGGGCCGTATTCTAGAAGCTTCCTTAGGTGTAAGGTCGACATTTAGCTATTGTTTGCAGGGTAGAATACAAAAGATTAAGGTCGACCTTACACTTAAGGAAGCTTCTAGAATACGGCCCAAAAGGTATTTCGAACCATTTTGTCCCTATTCATCGTATCCATGACGTAACTCCGACAGTGTCCGCCATTGCTGACGTCGCAAGGGTGGTGGGCAAATGACGCAAGGGTGTCATGGCTTTGCTGAAGAAGCTGGTGGGCAAAAAGACGCAACGTCACAACGTCACCATGGTCACGTAGGCCTGGGCCTACGTCATGGATACGATGAATAGTGTCACTTTGAGTCTCCACTTGAGTTGGTTTCTTTTTTCTGTGTTGAAGTCAGGACGAATCATACTTTAGCAAGGTTTTCCTGAAATTTTTTATCTGAAAAAGCCCAGGGGGCCATCTTAGATTATTACCTCCCAACTGGTGCTGCTGCGTAGTCGCAAAACGGACCGAAGAACACGTTTACTTCATGGCGCATATAAAATCTAATCGCTTGAATCGGTGCCAGCGTGTTACTGCAGTTCGAATCCCGGTGTTTTACTTCAAGTTCAAGCCCATATTGTGACTTCACTTTCTCCATTCCGATCTGGATGGCGGGGAGTATAGTCTTAGTGTTCGCTTTGTATGTGCTGTTTTGTGGAAGTATGACGCCGATTGTTGCAACCGGACGGGACGCGGCTTTTTCGAGAGCGAAGGAGATGAGCGTCAGCCATCTTAGGTGGACTGCCAACATATGCATCGTGATCGGCGAGATGTCAAATGAATATTTATCAGGCGAACACTTCCTCGTCCTACCAAATCAGCCAATTTACACTTGTCTTTACATTACACTTGTCTTTATGTTACACTTGTCTTTACATTACACTTGTCTTTACATTACACTTGTCTTTATGTTGCACTTGTCTTTACGTTACACTTGTCTTTACGTTACACTTGTCCCTTAACACTATACTTGAAACTAAAACATGTTCCTTAATTCAGCTTATCCGCCTTATTTTACATCATCCACACGATTTTGTCGTTTCGTCTCACCTACGCCCCCGGCAGCTCCGCAGTTTGATGACAAAGACACGCCATATACACATCAGATCCACATTCTGTCATGAAAACATGCTTGAAATTATCCTTTATAAATTCCAAATCTCACACTCGTCATTTTTATAACTCCAAAATTCGATTTTAAGAACACAAAATCCTTGATGTAAAATTGACAAAGTCTGAAGCAGGGTGGGAAGTCATCTTACCGATCCTGACTGCATTTTCACTAAAACCATAAACAAATTTGTTCGAGACTAAAGCCTGGTTTTTACTCAATCCAATTCAGCTGATCAGAGAAAATGCCGTTGTCCATCTCCTGTTTCCGCTGTCATTTTTCCACAATGACTGAATTGGATCGACTATAAACCATACTGCCACTGATGTCGAGAGGAGCTTTTTCCTTTTGGAGTCTACTGAAGTCCTGGTTTAGTTCCTACTTAAGGCCTAAAGATGCCACTCCACATGACAGTTTTGTGTCAAAAGTTTGCTGTCAGATAGTAACTGTCCAATGACTATCCCGTGGAAGTTGTTCAGCTAGTGACTGTATGACAGCAACTAGCTGAACAACTTCCACGGGATAGTCATTGGACAGTTACTACGGTATCTGGTAGCAAACTTTCGGCAGAAAACTGTCATGTGGAGCCGCTCCACGTGACAGTTTTCTGCCGAAAGTTTGCTGTCAGATAGTCAATTATTGCTGTCAGGCAGCAATAATTGCTGTCATACAGTCACTAGCTCAACAACTTCCACGGATAGTCTTTGGACAGTTACTATCTGACAGAAAACTTTCGACAGAAAACTGTCACGTGGAGCAGCGTCTAAGTTAAGTCCCTTATATTCGACGTTTACGTCAAGGTACCACACAATTTCCCATCTGTTTTTGACAAAATTGGAACACAGCTGATTTTCACAAAAAGAACAAAAATCTGATGTACACAATGAAGGTGCAGAAAACAGGGCGAAAATATTAGAACTCCTTACATGTGAAAATCACGGTGTTTGTTGTTCGTCTTACATGACTGAAGTCCAAGAAAAGAATCAGCCCCTGTCGCCGTGGACGTGTTCTACTAATTATTGCTACTAATATGTTGTTGCTATTATTACATAACATTGATATGGGGAGAAAATAATGAACTCTCTCAAGACTAATGAGAAGATCCAAATTGTATATTAACATCATGGACAAATGTTATATAATCATGATTCAACTTTAATTTTCTGAAATTAACACCTATGCTAAGGCAATAACGAAATCAATTAGGCATATTTCCATGTAATAGGCCCTATCTATTATTTCACAGAAAGCATTCATAGTTGGTAATTTGTAATTGTAAGAAAAATAATCACCACAGGGATTAGCTAATCCTTAATTGCCACTGTAATCTAACACATATTAGAACCTCCATTATAATTATCATCATCACTATCATCATCATGATACGGCCAAAGGCAAAGCCTGTGGGTCGGTAAGGAAGTAAAAGACCCCATCCAAGTGAGGAACAAAAGTAGCTTCAGATGGCCCCTTCTATACTTACCAGGGCCAATAATGCTATGATAGATTTGTCGTTGCTCCACTGATACTGCTGCACACGCAGTGTTGCTGAAGCCACAGCATTTTTGTCCCTAGTAAGTTGTATTCCTCAACTTGGATGGGATCGTTTACTTGTCCTAACAAAGTCACAAGGTACAAGGGACCATGGCTCACTGTCCCGTGCAATGGGGAACCGGCGTGCCCAAAGGAGGCGCTGGGGAACAACTCAGTTTTAACACAAAAGTGCATCCGTTGCAACGTTGAAAATGTCGTTGATGTCGCGCATCGTTCGTGACGTTATGTGCGATGCGTCATTCATACTTAGACATCAAAACAACAATAAAACATGAAGTGAAGCCAAATATGAGATTGACGATGGGCACTGCCGATCTCAGAATTTAACTGCCGAGATTGGGAATCGGACCTAAGTTTTTTAAAAAACTTGTTGAGGGAAGAGGAACAGTTAACTAGCTATAATGGAACAGCAAAGAGTTCTGCACCTATGACGCCCATCTTTGATAATCGAAGGCCGATCTGCTCACCACTGCGTTACATCGCACATCACCCTTCGAGAAATAGACCAGTCGGCGGCGTATCTTGGCACCATGCCAACGTTACCGGTGGACCAATCATATGACACTTTCGGCTACAACTGTCTTCGGCTACAACTCTTTGTACCATGATTCAAATTTTACAACACCGATTCTGATTGGCCTCTTCTTCTCGAGGCGGCAGATACGCCGTGGACCGGTCACTTTCTCGAAGGGTGATGTGCGGTGTAACGTTGGTGAGCAGATCGGCCTTCGATCATCGAAGATGATGACGCCAGGAATAGAAAATATCAGGAAATGTCGCTAGCAAAATAGCGTCCATCCATTTAGCAACGTTTCTGGATTAGGAGGGAATCAGAAATTGTCTTCTCCGACAAGCGATGACAGATATTGGCTACTAACAA
Source organism: Notospermus geniculatus (assembly GCA_002633025.1). NCBI lineage: Eukaryota > Metazoa > Nemertea > Pilidiophora > Heteronemertea > Lineidae > Notospermus > Notospermus geniculatus. The sequence goes on from NMRB01001398.1 coordinate 29,936, forward strand.
TGGCAAAGTGCTTTGATCAGCTGTCTACAGGCTGAGCTATCTAGCCATTAAAGGAACGAGTGAGTGTTGGGTAAATAAGCCTGGGGACAAGGTTTTTATGGCAATGCAACGGCGATGCTTGCTACAGTTGATGAAAGGAGAAAATGTCTTCGAGCACAGGAGGGGGAAAGTCCATGTTGAAAAGAGCACCCATTGGTTGAACACCCCTCCATTTTGGTCGTTTCCGCGAGCCGCGAGTTGTACATGTTCAACTTTCTAGCGACTAGTTATGGTTTCAGATCTCAAGATCGGAAACCATATAGTGTTTGGTCGTGGTGTCTGTCTGTCTGTGTGTCTGTCTGTTCAGTCTGTCACACCTGTAACTTTGTTCCTGCAAGAGCTACAGACCTGGAAATGTGACCTACCCCCAGGTTTCATGGCCTGAGCTACAAGATGGAATGAAAATTTCCAGTCTCCGATACCTGGTTCATGGTGAAATTGATATATCAAAAGTTGAGATTTTGTCTGTCACACTTTTGTTTCTTGAATAACTTGTCTCCGACGACAGGTAGAGCACTGGTAACAAGTTCCTTCCCTATGTTTATGGTCCTTGGCAAGATACTGGCATCAACAAATTTATTCTCCAGTGTCAGCATCATAATGATATTGATATATCAAATTTGATATTTTGACATATCGGGAGATCTGCCACAGTAAGCGACGTGAAACTGGTATCACATCATCATTGCTCATCCACGGATGTTATTGCAACTGAAATTTTCAGTTTGCACCTACTCGGTCGCGTGATATTTGCTGATATCGTGGTGAGATTTGATATTCAAATTTGATAACATGACATAAGTCAGAATCTGGTGATGGTAGAGACCTAAAACCTTCACCTACACCTATGCAATACTTCTCAAGGTCAGAGGTCAAGGTCACAGCCAACCACCACAAATAACACGACACAGAACCTGGTGTTGGTGGAAGCTTAAAACCTTCATCTACACCTAGGTTATCAAGGATGAGCTTTCAGATTACACAATGACCTTGAAGGTCAGAGGTCAAGGTCAAAGTCAAACAGCTCCAAAGTGCAAATCTACTCAGAATTTCAGGGGAAAACTAATTAGAAGCCTGCATTAACCATCCCCTATTGGTTTAATCAAGGATCCCTGTTCCAAGGTCAGAGGTCAAGGTCACAGATAACTAGATCTAGAGTAGTAAACTTCTCATCGGAAACCATTGACATCGCTCCGATGTCCTTTTCTTGTTGTAACCAGTTTCCTTCAGTCGCTGCGATGTACGCGGGCTTACGACTCATCAGTGCCAGTTTTCTGAACAAAACCGAGTCACAATGAGCCCGAACACTCCGGTTGAAACCCGAGTTGCTGCCAGTCGCAAGTGCGATGTACGTGGTCAGGACATGACGACTGATTGGATCCTCCTAGTTTTACTGAGTTGCTGAATTTGCGATGTGCACACAGCGCGTACATCACCAGCGACTGATCAGATCAGTTACTTCCAGTCGCAAGTGCGATGTACGCCTGGCTTTAGCATTGCTGAAGCGAATGGTGCCTATTCCACATAGCATTGATCAGCGATACGCTAGAGTCAGAATGTCTGTATCAATTTCCATCTCGGGAGTTCTATTCCTTTTATTGCTTCATTGATGATGTTGCCTTAGACACCATCATCTCGAATTATCTATCCGGTCGTTAAAAAATATGCATAGAGCTAACTATTCGGTCCATTTGGTATCGTTCCTGACAGACTACTGGGTAGAAAGTCAGGAGGCGAAAAATCATCCCTGACTCTTCAGTCCGCCGCATGGGACAGTAAGCCGTGGTGCCTTGTACCTTGCACCTTTGCAAGGGCAATTAAAAGACCCCATCCAAGTGAGGAACATGAGTAGCTCGAGATGGCCTCTTCCATACTTACCAGGACCAATAATGCTTTGGCTTCAGCCCTGATGGAAAACCAATACAATCCAACGGAAAAGAATTCGTATGCCTCCAACTAGCTTAAACACAGTTTGTACATTCGCCCCTACTTTCCCAAATAGACCGTAACAGTGTCCAGAAATGCTGACATAACCAGTAAATCTAATGGGTACTTAATATCTGACGCAGATTGATCTTCAATACCGAGCGGGGTTCTATGCACTCGCCTGATCAACCCAAGCAAGTTATCTCAATCGCTACCGCTGCTTGGCAATTTCACAGAAGATACGGCTATGCAATCGAGAAATGGTATTTGTTACACAAACATCGCCGAATGAGCCAGCTACTTGGTAGATAATAAGAACACGTTTCGTTCACGGGGAAAAATAGCGTTTGTGGCGTGGCACAAATTGCTTTGATAGCTTGATGACGCATATTGTGCTGTCAGATTGACGCTATAGAAAAATAGCAGTTCCTCACCTTAGCAGTTTTAGGTTTGACATGAGTCGGACATCTTTCTGTGACGGAAACGTTCACTTCCTTTCAAGCAGGAAATAACATCTTAATTTTTACACTTTTCAACAAATTGTATTTTATTTGTCATCACGGCCGAAGCAAAAGCATTTTTTGTAAGGGGTGAAGCCATAGTGTTATTGGCCATGGTAAGTACGGAAGAGGCCATCTCAAGCTACTCATGTTCCTCACTTGGATGGGGTCTTTTACTTGCCCTTGCAAAGGCACAAGTTACAAGGCACCATGGCTTATTGTCCCATGCCATTTTTCCATCAGGGTCGAAGCTGAAGCATTATTGGCCCTGGTAAGTGTGGAAGGGGCCATCTCAAGCTACTCATGTTCCTCAATTGGATGGGGTCTGTCACGTGCCATTGCAAAGGCACAAGTTACAAGGCACTATGGCTTGCTGTGATTTTGGCGGAAGTGCGCAGATCTGTGAATTTGCGAATCATCTATAGCCTAATAATGTTTGAGAATTGTTGGAACATAGCCTACCTTTAACTGCGATTTGGTTAATTTAAGATACGCATTGCTGAGGCGGTAATTGTATTCCCACAATTGACAGCATCTTGCCACAGTGGATTATCGTACAAACGCAGTCGGATGAAAATCTGCCGGAATTTCTGATACGACATGAGATGATGTGGCGACGACGATCTTTTCCAGATAATGTGTGCAAACCATTGACTGAATTTATGAGGTGAGAAGCCCTTATAGCCTAGTGGTTTTAACGTCTGCTTTGCAAACGGCAGCGGTCCTGGGTTCGAAGCCAGCCCAGGCCATATGAGATTAATCATCCCCGAGGCAAATCCAGCCCAGGCCACATGGGATTTCATCCCCGGCTCCACGACCATCACATGGGAGGGTAAGCTCTGCACCTTGTACCTTGTGCCTTTACAAGGGCAAGTAAAAGACCCCATCCAAATGAGGAACATGAGTAGCTTGAGATGGACTCTTCCATACTGCCATGAACCAAAGTCCAAAACTGCTCATAGCATTGGATGGAGAATCTTTCTAAGAAGACACCAGGATATCCAAATGCGGTTCACTGGTTCGAGCTCCATTTTGTAAAGCAGAGCTTCATGCCCTAATCATGCTGAGTTTGCAGTTCACCAGTTCAGCAGAAGTTTTTTGGGCAACCCTGTATTCCACCCCCTCATCGAAAAATATGACTGTATTACAGCAAGGACCCACCCACAACCTTACCCAACACAACAACCACACATCCTGCGGCCCTTATTGTTTTATCCGACTCCCTACTGCTGGATTACCGTCATATTCAGACCAGCCGATATACGTACAGTCAGCGTTCCCCAAGGCTAGGTTCAAGTCAGCCCCAGTGATATCTGTCGGCACGGCCCCGATACCTTGTCTATAGAGAATAAAGGAATATCTTCAAAGGAACGAGACATCGTACTCGGCCTACTAGATGTTTTGTCTCTAAGGTAATAAGTGTTTCATCGATTCGTAGTATCCCTCGTGCCCTGGTTCTGTAAAGAATCTGATTTTAACCCTTTCACATTCAGTGGAACATGAAATAGAAACGGGTTTCTAAGGTGGTGAAAGACACTGCTTCGAATCCACAGACCCTCGCATTAGGCATCAATCGCCAGCACTAAGGGGCAGCACGCCTTAACCACTAGGCCAAATCCCCATCTTAAAAAAAAGATGGTTCAATGACCTATGTTAAACGAGGCGTCCATCAGTACCCCGCGAGTAGTCCAAACAATCTCTGAACCCAAACAGTTTTATGTTATGCAAGGGGTCACATTAAAGGAGATACAATTAAAGAACATGAAATAGAATTGGGTTTCTAAGGTGAAAGACATCGCTTCCTACCAGATTCGAACCCACGGACCCTCGCATTCAATGGCAATTTGATAGACAGAAGGTGTAGGATTCAGAAATGTTATAATGACTTTGTCGCATGGGTATTCATCGGCAAGCAGCAGGTCTCTGGTTTGAATACAGCCAGGGCCAAATGGGATTTTCACCATCCCATGTGGTTCTACAGTCTGTCGCTTGGGACAGTTGAGTAACATGGTGCCGATTTTTTAAATTTATTTTCCATGCAAGCATCACATGTCAAGATCAGATTTTCATCTGAACTGGTTAGGTCTACCAAGAGGACGGGAAACTAAGCACCTTTGAAAATCATATGCTTGTAACCCAAATAAACGACCCCATCCAAGTGAGGAACATGAGTAGCTTGAGATGGCCTCTTCCATAATTAGCAGGGCCAATAATGCTTGGCTTCTACCCTGATGGAAAAATGGCATGGGGCAATAAGCCATGGTGATGTATAACTTGCTTTGGCTTCGGCCCTGATGGAAAAATCTGACTCTACCATTTGGTGGAAACCGAAGATAACAGACAACACCGTAGCATGGGACAGTAAGCCGTAGTGCCTAGTATACCTTTGAGGGGCAAGTAAAAGATCCCATCCAAGTGAGGAACATGAGTAGCTTGAGAGGCCTCTTCCATCTTTACCAGGACCGATAATACTTTGGCTTCGGCCCTAATGGAAATACAATACAATGGCCGTTAATTTCACTGTTTTTGCGTCAGTATATCCTGCGTCCTACCCATCACTTAAGGCACGGCAGCAGACAGTGCAATCCGTGGATAATCCGACACCACATTTGACCCACAAGATGAAAGCCATTAGACATCTTAATCGGTTTTTGATTTCAGCCAATGATTAGCCGAGTCTTCTTACCGATTGCGTGTCATCTCGCCTAGCTTTTGTTTGCCGTGTAAAGAGGCGACCGCAGCTCTCTAATAAAAAGGATGACGTATTAGCTTGTTGTGTGTGGGAGTTTGTGTTTGGTGCCATTCGGGGACTTGTGTGTGAAATACACTGTAGTGTATAACTGTGGACCTGCAAAAATTGGGGATGTCCCCAGTTGGATACCTGCAAAATGACACCTAACATCATGTAGAGTCAATATAGGTAGTTTGAAGGTGATGACCCCATTTGAATGATAATATGCAATGTCCACATTTAGTCAATTTGTAGCGGCCATGACAGTTCTCTACCAACTAATTGGGGACATGGACCCAAATGTGGATTCATGTGTGTCCCCATTTGTGTAGAATGACAGCACATATCCTATATAGTCAGTTAAGGTTGTTTGAAGATATGACCCCCAATTGAATGATCATATGTATTGTCCACAGTTGACTTGAGATGGCCATGCCAGCAGTCTTCAGACTATGGGGACACACAGCCAAAGATGAACTTCATGTGTGTCTCCACTTGTATAGAATAGAAAGATGTGTCCACATTTGACTCACAAAGATGTGTCCCCATTTGGGTGGAATAGAGTGATGTGTCTATATTCATGTGTGTCCCCATTTGGGCAGAATTAGAGTGATGTGTCTACATTCATGTGTGTCCCCATTTGGATAGAATAGAGTGATGTGTTGCACAAGTAAAGGGATGAGAATTGCCCACAAAAACAAGTGCCACTCGAACTACATGGACAATTTTGGACACATGAAGCAATGGCTGAAATGAAGAGGACCAACAAAACGATTCGCGAAAATATGGAGAAAAGTACATTCCCCAACTTTCTGTCTCATGTAATGGAAAATCAAAATAGGACGTTTTAAGTAAGATCAGTGGGCTGTGGAAGTCACACCCAAGCCTCAGTGAACAAACCAAATTGACGTAGCTAAAGTTAGCATGGTTTTAAAGAAAATTCACTAAGTGTTTCGGGGTTTCTGGAGCGTAGTTTCACGGTCTTATGTTGCGAGTGCTGCACGGTTCGTTGCATCCGTGAGAAAGTCACTCAGGAAAAGTGCCGTGTGGTGTCCTTAGAAACAGCTTGTTTGTGGTGTTGGATTAGAAAATGGCAGCGTTAATGGCNGTATCGTCATTAGATATACCAATGATAAAAATTTGGTGACGTTCCGTCCATTCATTCAGGAGAAATAGCACTTTTCCTGTTGTCACATTTAGCCCCCTATTGGCCAAACCTTGAATCGAATGATGCTGAATATCGAAAGGAAACAATGTCTACTCACAAGCAACATGTCCACAAAATTTCACAAGAAAATCTGAAGTCGTTCCCATGTTATAAGACTTCGATGATTTTCGGGTAACGCTGCCTGGCGGCCATATTGGATGTGCGATCGGGCCGAAACTTCGTATTTCAGAAGGTATCCCTCTAGTACACATTTATGCAAGGTATGAAATGGCTAGGTGAGAAAACGACGACACATGCCAAGTTCGTAACTTTTGTCGAACTTTGACCTCTGTGACCTTGAAAAGTAGGTCAAATGAAAAACCCGGGTATTATGTTATGTATCGTCATTAGATATACCTATGATAAAAATTTGGTGACGATCCGTTCATTTGTTCAGGAGAAATAGCACTTTTTCTGTTTTCACATTTAGCCCCCTATTGGCCAAACCTTGAATCGAATGACGCTGAATATCGAAAGGAAACAACGTCTACTTACAAGCAACATGTCCCAAAAATTTCAAAAGAAAATCTCAAGTCGTTTTTAAGTTATCAGTCGGACAAGAGAAAACGACCGCCCGGACGCCCGACCGCCCGACCGCCCGAACGCCCAAACGCCCAAACGCCCGACCGCCCGCCACTTTCGGTAATTTAATAACCAGGACTTTCTTCGAAAACCTGGTTAAAAAGCCAACAACACTCAGGTCATGAAGAAAATGGATGGTATTGAAACACAAAACGGCTTACATTTTGAAACTTTTATATATGCTTAACATATTGTATATCCCGATTGCTATGGAAACGCAATGCTACTCCGCTAAAGAGCTTTTAAAAACACTAATCCTTGTCGAATTTTCAAAAATATAGATTTCTGATGTCAGAAATGTCGAATTTCAAACTAATGGATAACTTCCTGTTGCAAGATGTTTGAAAATATAGACGATATCACTTCAAAAGAGTGCAGCACCTGACGGGGGCAGTGTCATGACGTCCCGCACGTCATTTCATGATGCCTAGTGGCGAGTTGTCCTAGGGGTGAGTTGTCCTAGTGGCGAGTTGTCCTAGGGGTGAGTTGTCCTAGTGGCGAGTTGTCCCAGAGGCGAGTTGTCCTAGGGGCGAATTGTCCGTGGGCGAGTTGTCTGGCTACCATTTGTCCGGGTACCAGTTGTCCGGGGGCATATTGTCCTAGGGGCAAATTGTCCTGGGGGCGAATTGTCCTGTTACCGTCTTGACGTGAGATGAAAAAAGATCAAATTGTTTTCCGACGTCATGATCGCTGAAACAACAGATTTTTTTTCGAGTCACGTCATGGCGTTCAGAAATGACGTAGACATCATGACGCTGACCCGTCAGGTGCTGCACTCTTTTGGAGTGATAGAGTCTATTGGAAGTACAAGCTCCATAAAGGAGGTCAAAGGTCAGATGTGACCAGATGGCATTGATTTTTAGAAGGTGTAGTGCAGACATGGGTGGTTGCCACCCCTGAAACTGCAGTTCAACCCCAACCGACAGAGACCACCTCCTTCGTACTTTAGCGACCCGCAAAACCACCAGACCACGAACTTACTTATATTCACGTTTCTCAGTCGAGTGCACAAAACAAAGTTTGAAAGAAATAACATTTTAGGAAGAAAAAATAAAAATATGCAAAATTTCTCAGGCTGAAATGGGCTCTCGCCAGAAGGGACATTTTCCACACATGACTACTTTTCCGACAGCTATCGCAAACATGTCAATCCTCCTTAATGGACGTAAACCATTCAAGCTGTGCAAATTTCTAAAAGGCCATTATATCATTTCATTTCCCATCGTATAAAAACATGAAAAATTCCGCAAGAGCTATTATAGGGTGCACTTGTATTTATAGTTCGAAATAAAAAAATTGTTATCGTGACTCTATGTTTGTTATTGTAGCATTAGTGGAGGTAACATTGCGAATGAGCTATTAGTAGCCTCATGATAGCTTGGCTTCCTTGTTACTTAGATCAACAGAAACTTTCTGAGTTTTTGGTTTTAGATTTAACACTTTAGCCTCTGGCAGGATGACACGTGTCTGTTACAGAGAGCAATTTGCATAATCCTAAACTACCTCACAATATATTAACCGTTTCACTACCTCTAATTTCATCGAAAAAGAAAAATCAACATTATTTTGAAAAGCATGGTAACCCTGCCGCATTATTCATTCTAAAATACTCTCCTTTATTTGTGACTCATGTATAACATAAAACTGTTTGGGTTAGGAGATTGTTTGGACTACTCGCAGGGTACTGATGGACGCCTCGTTTAAACATGGGCCATTGAACCATCTTTTTTGAAGATGGGGATTTGGCCTGGTGGTTTAAGGCGTGCTGCCCCTTGGTGCTGGCGATTGATGCCTTATGCGAGGGTCCGTGGGTTCGATTCTGGTAGGAAGCAATGTCTTTCACCTTAGAAACCCGATTATTATTTCAAACTCGAAAATACTCATTGAGAGCTTTCCAGTGACAACCTCTCTGAAGATGTTTCAGGTGTAACAGAAAACCCTGTCACATGGGTATTCATTGGAAAGAGCTCATTGAGAGCTTTCCAATGAATACCAATAGGATAATCTTCAGTTGATGGAAAGTGCTCAGGGAGAGCTTTTCTGTGAATACCGGGATGGGCTCTCAGTTCCAAATTTTGTACATTTCTTAGTTTGTGATGAAAAAAACATTACATTACAACAACTAGACTTTACTGTGTGACCACATCGTCAGGCCTTTTTTACACGGTGCGGGAGCATTGCGGATCAAGACTGAACTGAGGTCATTCAGGTGTTCAAGTCTGACAAATCCGACATCATTCGGGCGTTTCACTGTTGGCACTGGCAGTGAAGGGGTGAAACGCACACAACGACCAAGAAAAAATACCGATTTGTTTGTAAACATACGGTTTGTTTACAAGGTCTACCGCTCCCTTCCTTTTTTACTCAAACAAAGCCACAATTTCTCTACATCATGTTGTTGATGAGGTAATCACAGTCATCGACTGTTTGTTGCCTGCAGGTAACCGTGTTCGAGAAATGAGCACTGTCAACAAGCCATTGGATTTTAAAAAGAAACTGTGTGTCAACTTCAGTGTCAGTGTCAATGCACTTTAAGGTCTTTGTCTTGTGAGTATCGGGGAAAAGTTTTCCAACATGTTAAATGTTGCTAAATATTAAATCAACAGTTTTAATTAAATTAATTAAATCAACAATCAGCTGTCAGACAAATGTTGTCTAGCCTAGTGAGTATGGGTGGGGTGGGGGGTGGGGGTGGGGGGAGAGTATTCCAACAAATTGTTCAAATGTTGCTTCAAATGTTGCTAGATATTAAATCAAGAATTTTCCAACATGTTGTTCAGATGTTGCTGTAATTTGTTGGCTAGTGTATACAGGGTCAAAAGATCATGTTGCTCAAGGAATGTTGTTCAAATGTTGTGGAAATGTTCCCAGTGTACACATAGCTAAAATGTGCCAAAATGAAGCCCTGCAAACACGAAATGTGATTCTAGACTTTTTTGGTTATGATGTAAAACCCACGGCATGCCCTGCAACTTATCTGATAAGGGTTTGGTAATATTCCTTGAGTATATCTGCAGCACTGTCCAGGTAAAAAAGTTAGCATACAAATACAATTTAGCATACAATCCAACATATATGGCATCATAAGCTGATTTCGATTTTTACCTCCATACACTGGACGCATTCCAAAAATCTCACTAGTCAGACAAGTGTGTGGAAGGCTGCTCATTGAGTTTCCACTGAAGCAGTTCCACTCGGTTTTGTGTGTTTTGTACAGACGCTATGCACTGACGTCATCAAATGACGTCATCAATGGGTATGCCGCCACGTGTTGGATGGAAAATGTGCTGCGTCAGAATGTCATAACGTTCCATCCAACATGGCGTCACATCGCAGCACGTGGGCTGATGACGTCACGTGCATAGCCTCTATTGGTCCTACTGAGTGGAACAGGCCATCTCAAGCTACTCATGTTCCTCACTTCAATGGGTTTTTTTACTTGCCCTTACAAAGCAACAAGGCACAAGGCACCATGGCTTACTGTCCCATGCAATGGACATGAAGAGCCAGAGATGATATCAATCCAATGACTTATGCTGTAGTGAACCCGCGACCTGCTGCTTGTACTATGCTATCACTACTCTGGTGCAGTTTTCCTATAGACAAATCCCAAATTCCAAGTTCTGCGCACTTCCGCCGAAATGGCAACAAGAACCTCGATCTGAAACCAGCTGACGTGACGCAATCCATGATTCAGCAATGGTCAACTCTGACGTAACGTCGTCCAAGTCACTGTCATGGGGTTCTCTGCGTCACGTAATACAGTTTCAGACCGAGGTTCATGTTGCTATTTCGTCGGAAGTGCGCAGATCTTTCCCGTTTACGTCAATTTGGGATTTGTCTATAGCATGTAGAGTCCTACAATGATTTAACAAAATATTTTGCATGTGAACCCAAAGATCGTGAAAACCGCACTGTAAACGTCAGTGGAAAACGGTCAGTTGGGGCTTTACTGCCAGTCCTTCGCAGCCAAATCATTGGCTAGTATAAAGCCTCGCTTATGCCGCCCTTACGTACAGTTAGAACTAGTTGGCAACTGATAATCGGTGCGTAGTTGGAACTAATTAGTCAGAACTACAAGGTGACATAAGCTCTCTGGCGTCAGCGAGTAACTGGTTGCCAACTATGTTCAACTTACTTAAAATCAAAAGAAATCTGTGTCGACATAAGCACTCAAAAGACGGCGATAAACTAATTCCAGGTAGTTGCGACCGATCGGTATTTTTCTACTCGGTGGCGACATAATTTATCAGTTGCAACTAGTTGACGCTATTTCTATCACAGCGTAGGGCGACATAACCGAGGCTTAAGAAGCAGTATTAGGTGATTGAAAACAGCTTTCGATATTGTCAAGGTGAAGCCAATTAACCTTTTGTTCAAAAGTAAATTAACAAGGCAGCATTATTCTCACAACATTATGAATGATCTATTACTTAAGATCCAAGGATAATGTTTATTAGTCCATGTAACCTGTGATGAAGGTCATTTGAATGAGAATGGCCAATCAACCTTCTATTATAGGCTAATGTCGTGTGGATATTAACAGATAGTTCAACTTCCCAGCAAGGTTATTTAAAGCCCTAGCGTACATCGGCCGTGCGACTGGAAGCAACTGAACGCAACAGTCGCTATCGATGTACGCATTCCCCTCACATTGGTTATGACAAGTCATTGCGGCAACAAGTGGCACAATCCAGAGCGTGCACATCGGACAGGCAATGGTACAGAATGCTACACGGAACTTGTCAATGTCTTCCGATTGGACCATTCGGGAGTCATTTTGTGGGTCACATGATTCCATCACGTGACCAGGTGTGCTCCACAAACGAGGAAATTCATTGCTGGCACGTGTACATCACATCGGAAGCAACTGAAGACGACTAGAAGCAACCTTTGGCAACGAGTAGAACATAAGCAACTGGCTGGAGCTAGCGGCAATGGTCGGCAATAGCGTTGCCGGTGCGTGTACATCAGCCTGTTTGAGCATCTGATCAGTTGCTGCTGGTTCCATAGTCACCAACCGTTGACGGAAACGCCATTGCTGGTAGTTGCTTCCAGTCGCAAGGCCGATGTACAATCATACCAAGTGATATCGCAAGTGAGCAAAGATTTGTGTGGGCAAGGCCAGCAGGTTTCTACGTAGAATCTAGCCTTTTTGCCCTTACGTTGGGAAAAATATCGTTTAACATGTCAAAGCTCTCTAGATGAAGATTAGAGTGGGAGGCAGCTGTCACTGATAACTAAACATGTATACCCCTTATTAAGTGGTGTCTTTATTCAAAGTTGTAGTGCGTGGTTGTTGTTTGGGATTTAGAATTATGAAAGTAATGGGAGTGATGAAGATTATGTGTGTTTTGTTGAGCACTGAAGTCAACAGCTCTTGAGGCTAAGTGCTTGGTTGATTCAATGCAGGAGGCCCAACTGGAAAAGATTTATTTCGAACTTGAAGCACTCCCATGGACAACCCGGACAAGCCATAGTAACATATCTTGTTTCCCAATCGAAGAACTGCAGGCCTGCAATACAAGCCCAAGATCAAAAGAACCAGGGCCTGGCAATACATGATGAGCCAGAGATCAGAAGAGAACTATGGGCCTGGCAATACATGATGAGCCAAAGTTCAAAAGAGAACTATGGGCCTGGCAATACATGACGAGCCAAAGATCAAAAGAGAACTATGGGCCTGGCAATACATGACGAGCCAAAGATCAAAAGAGAACTATGGGCCTAGCAATACATGACGAGCCAAAGATCAAAAGAGAACTATGGGCCTGGCAATACATGACGAGCCAAAGATCAGAAGAAGAACTATGGGCCTGGCAATAAATGATGAGCCAAAGATCAAAAGAAGAACTTTGGGCCTGGCAATTAATGACAAGCCAAAGATCATGAGACCTGTGGGAGAGGCAATAGATGACGAGCCAAAATTCAAAAGAGAACTTCGGGCTTTGCAATGTATGACGAGCCAAAGATCAGAAGAACTATATGGGCCTGGCAATACATAATGGGCGAAAAATCTAAGAAAAATGAATGGTCCCAGCAATATAAGAGGAGCCAAAGATCAAAAGAAAGACCTGGCAATACAAATGGGCCCTAGACAAAAAGAGCTGTGGAACTGGTAAAACTGCAAATATTTCTGTTTCCTAAAGTACCGGTACTGGGCCAGCATCACAAATGCAATGTAGCTGATACCTTTTCACACAACAATAGTCTATAAATATCTGGCTTTGTGGCTTGAGTATCAAAGCCATATCACAAAGCAAGACAAGGAATTGGAGTAGGGGGCGACAAGATCAAGCTGATCCGAGGGTCTCGGCCCTGGGGTGAACATGAAGCATTCTCTCCACTAGGTGGATAATTGGTAACTCTGGTGTTGTTCAGCAGAAATAGACCACGGTGAAATCTTTTTGGGGGCTGCGTTGGCGCTGTGGGCGAGTGCCTGAAGGCGGACTCAGTACTTTGTATTTTCAGCTATTCTGAAAGGATCAAGTGAAGCGCTGAATGAGCTGCTGCTTGAGTTCCCAAGAAAGTTTTCTGGAGAGACTGGGGTACCTAGTATTAATGTGAAGCGCTTTGAGACTGTACAATATTACAACTGGTCTGAAAGGATCAAGTGATGTGCTGAATGAGCTGCTCCTTGAGTTCCTCAGAAAGGTTTCTGGAGAGACTGGGGTAATAATGTGAAGCGCTTTGAGACTGTACAGTTTTACAACTGGTCTGAAAGGATCAAGTGATGTGCTGAATGAGCTGCTCCTTGAGTTCCCCAGAAGGTTTTTGGAGAAACTGGCCTACATTTTTCCTTTTCACATTTGGTGGAAATTGCTGCCCATAGAAATCACCTTAATGGCAGCGAAATACAAACTTACAGCCTTTGAATCAATTCAACCTGAAGAATTAGACTACACGGACATGATCAACCTGTTTTTATAATAAACTGTGATCAGTTTTAATTCAATTAACCTAAATATCTTTGTCAAACGTGACACCCGACATGTAACATAACGTGATCATCCATGTGAACACCGTTTTGCATGATTTAACAATTAACAGAAGAACCGTACACAGCCTGTAAACAATTTTCGAATAATGATGAATTATCGTTTGAGAGCAGAGTATAAATCACGACGCTAGAATGGTGAAATGCTTTTAGTTGATCTGCGTTTGACATTCAAAGTGTTGTAAATTATAGAATGTTTCAATGATATCTTATCGTTAGGGAAATGATTCGATCTTTATTTTTTCCTGGCGTTTTATTTTAGGGAGGCGTAAATCTTCACGAGCGACATTTTTTTAAATAAATGGAGGTTAAATTAATTAATAGGGAGTTTGAGATAAGCGACTTATCACGGATCGTTATACGTATACGGATAGAATTCTGTATAACGAAGAGAAATTTTGTGTACATTTCGATTTGTATACGCATAAGGATCCGTGATAAGTCGCTGTTCTCAAACTCCCTAGTATCTGAAACATTGACTGAAGGTTTGTGTACAAGGTCCTGGTTTTGAATTCAGCTGGGTCATATGAGATCAATCATCCCCAGACCTGCCAAGAGTGTTCCGATACCTTGCTGGAGCTTGGGCAAGATTTTACTGGCGAATGGGCCACTTTGAGTTTGCCTTGCTTGAGCATCTGAATCATGATAAACTTTCAAAGATTGGCATTAAAAGTGGCCTTTTAATTTTTACATTAAACAAGAGTCAATCTCCAGAATTCACGAATTTTCGACCCCAACCGGGGTCTTTTTCAAGTGGAACTTTACAATCTGAAACTCTAGAAAAGAAAGTTCCACTTGAAAAAGACCCCGGTTGGGGTCGAAAATTCGTGAATTCTGGAGATTGACTCTTGTTTATTATCATTTAGTGTGTCAATTTTTGTGCTTTTTGTACCTTGTTTTAATTTTTACATTAATACCATTTTCGAAGCTTCGCTCAGAAAAGTCAAAGACAGAACTATACATATTACTGTTAACTGCATGACGGATAAAGTCCTGCAGCAAAGGCCTGTGATTGGTCGGATAGCATTGGCGGTAAAACACTGATTACAGAATCAAACGGAAGATGGCGTGAGGTTCTAGGAACTGCCAGTTGCTCCGAGTTCCTCTCAATCGCTGAAATGTCGACCTGCGCATGGTAGTTTTTTTATCTGTGACGGATCCGTCAAGTTACTTCAAGATGCAATGTCGACCTGTAGGCACCTTTAAGCTTCTGTTGAGAACAGTTAGACCGCCATCTTTATTGGAAAAGTCTATTAATCACCTGTTTCGTCCTGGAGCTGTGAGGTAGGCTAAAATCTCATCCTGCTAAATGTTTACAAAAAAATCGACAAAACAACAGCATACTGAACGAAATACCTCTCCATAAACTTGCCAATGAATTCGTTCCGACAACCACTTAAGCTGATTTAACATATGGCTGCTTGTAGCAACTAGATGGACTCGGTGTTTACATTTACGAGAAGTGTACGGTAACTTTTAACTTGTTTCAAAATATGCGTAGTATGTGGTGGTAAACAAAACGCTAAGCAGACGTGAACACACGCTGTGTAGTAAACGGTGCCAGGCGTGAATCGCTCCGGTTTGTAAATTTCTCTAAATGTATAATTCACCCGTAATGGTACAATTAACAACAACAACAACAACAGCCATTTAATTTATGCAATTATAACAAGGATGCTTACAGGTGTTTTTGCCACCGTTCAATAATCTTAAATCACGTTGAAAATCACAGACCTTGTTCATTTCAGTTTGGCAATGTGTGGTATAAATAAATCACAGACTCTAGAAAATGCTGTTGTATTGTGTTGTATCAGATTTTTGTTTAAAAATATTATTTCAGGAGTGCAGGCGCCCACTTAGGGCATTATAGCTACTCATCAAACAATATTGGACGATATTAATGATATCAAGAATATATAAGTACCAAGAATGCACAACTTAGTAATCAATCAAACGGATGGGCATTAAGTTACTTTTTCTGATAATAGAGGGCGTACGGTAATTATAGGCCTTCTAATTAAATAAAGTGCCCGACCCAGAGATCAAGTACGATATCAATTTGTCGAAAATATGGTCCATTCAAAACTGCTCTGTAGCTCGGTTATTTCTGAGTGCATATAACTGCGGGAGGTGTCATTTTGTTCGTAATGATCTTCTCTACACAATAACCCTTCACAAGCTAAGATCCCTTCAGTTACATGGTCACCAGAGGCAAATTAGTAAACTCACTTCTGGCACATATTCGGAGTTGTACATTCTTGGTACTTATATATTCTTGATGATATGTAGGAGGAAACTGGAGACCCCGGAGGAAACCTACGATGTCGAGGAGAGATCGTCCTCTCTACCACATAAAGCCACTTGCATGACCGGGGATCGAACCTGCGACCTCAGTGGTGGCAGGCGCCGATGTTTCCACTGCGCCACCCCGACACCCCCGGTATCAGATTTTTCCCTGACCAATGTCAAACTATTATTGAGCCTGTTAAGTATGGAAGAGGCCATCTCAAGCAACTCATGTTCCTCACTTGGATGGGGTCTTTTACTTGCCCTTGCAAAGACACAAGGTACAAGTATAAGACACCAGGGCTTACTTCCCATGTAACGGAGTGAAGAGCCAGGGATGATTAATCCCACTGGCTCAGAATTTGAAGCTAGGACCTGCCACTTGCGAAGCAGGCAAAGTTATCAAGAATCCTGAATGCTTTTACTTCACTTCAGCTTTCTAAAGAGCAATCCAGAAAGTGGAGACATTTACTTTCTTTTATTTGTAGACTATTATGCACATCTGAGGTAGTACTGAGGGAGATCTCGAAGTTCTGTCATGAAAACTCGCTTTTCATCCACCATTTGTTAAACTTATTTCCTTATGACTGATGGCACAGCAAAAGAAAATTCAAGTTATTCTGATGACGCTGTGATTGATCTCAGACAGCTGTGACAGACAGACAGGAAGACTGACTGACACACAGATTCTTATTTTACAAACTATTCCCCCTACTCATCATCATGGTACTTCAGCCGTCTAAGAAGCAAGGTAAGACATTGAAAAATCCCTTAAAGTGCACATAACCTGGCAAAAACCTATGTTGAGAACCAAAATAAAGAATCGTTGGCTAAAAGGTGGGTAGAAATTGGTGATAACAATCTTAAGGTAATTACAAGGTAATTTGTCATGCAATTTAGGGGGAAACACAAGTTGTGTTCAAAAGCTTTTGGTCATTAGTTGAGGCTGAGCCAGCAATTAATTTCTTTGGCAGCACTTTTCTTGACATTCACTGCTGAATGCTTCTAAGAGAAAATGTTTGTCAAAATCTCAAAGTATCAACAGTCTACGTTCTGGAAGCTGTACCGGTATTTATATTTGTTTTTCCATCAGGGCCAAAGCCAAAAGCATTATTGGTCCAGGTAAGTATGGAAGAGGCCATCTCAAGTCACTCACGCGCCTCACTTGCAAGGGATCTTTCACTTCCCTTGTAAAGACGCAAAGTACAAGGCACCACAGCTACTGTCCCGTGGCTCAAGCTACTCATGTTCCTCACTTGGATGGGGTCTTTTACTTGCCCTTGCAAAGGCAAAGGGTACAAGACACCATGGCTTATTGTCCCATGTGATGGATGTGAAGAGCTGGGGATGATTAATCCTGGGCCAAATGGGATTAATCAACCCTGGCTCTTCAGTTTGATGCATGGGACAGTAATAAGCCTTGGTGCTTTGTCCCTTGTTCCTGTACAAGGGCAAGTAAAAGACCCCATCCAAGCAAGGAACACGAGTAGCTTGAGATGGCCTCTTCCTACTAACCTGGTCCAATATAATGTTATGGCTTCAGCTCTGTAGAAAATGCACTTTCTTTACAAATATAAAATGCACTTTCTTTACAAATATAATCTACCTTGTCCCATGCATTACAAGTGGGGACACTCCCTTTTATTGCTGGGATCAAAGCAATTTTCTTTACAAATATAATCCACCGTGTTCCCATGCATTACAAATGGGGACACTGCCTTTTATTGGGATTAAAGCAATTTTCTTTACAATATAATCCACCATGTTCCCTATGCAGTACAAGTGGGGACACTCCCTTTTATTGCTGGGTACAAAGCAATTTTCTTTACAATATAATCCATCATGTTCCCATGCAGTACAAGTGGGGACACTGCCTTTTATTGCTGGGATCAAAGCAATTTTCTTTACAATATAATCCACCATGTTCCCATGCATCACAAGTGGGGACACTGCCTTTTATTGCTGGGATCAAAGCAATTTTCTTTACAATATAATCCACCTTGTTCCCATGCATCACAAATGGGACCACTGCCTTTCAGTGCTGGGTGCAAAGCAATTTTCTTTACAATATAATCCACCATGTTCCCATGCAGTACAAGTGGGGACACTGCCTTTTATTGCTGGGATCAAAGCAATTTTCTTTACAATATAATCCACATTGTTCCCATGCAGTGCAAGTGGGGACACTGCCTTTTATTGCTGGGATCAGCTGGATGGTTGGTAAACCACCAGCTACACTGTATGGTACACCAATCTGTTCTTGATAGAACGTACACAGCTGTTCCTTCAAGCGATCATGCCCCACTGATCACAAGCAGAGACTGCCTTTCACCATTAAATAGACATCTAGAGTTCCAATCTTTATAACTTTTGTCCTAGACAGTTTTAATGACAACTGAGAAATGACGACGAAAAAATGCGGCACATTTTACATCCATTTATCACTCTGATGACGTGTTTTGTGCTTGAAATTGTACTCATTGGCGCAGAAATGCTGGTATTAACGACGCTTTTCATATTTAATTAAAAATCTGTCTTACTCAGCAAGTTCTGCATCAAAAGGAATTGGATTCATACCTTGCGGGGAGAAATAATTGTTCATTTGTTGCATCTAAATGTGGATATTATAAAAGATAGTGCCACTTAGTGATAGCCGTAAAAGTTGACGGGATAACTTTATAGTATAATTATGTTGATGATAGTGTGAGACATTTTATCTCGTAAAGTATTGTAATATTGTTTGATATCTTTCCATCAGGACTTGAAATAATAACAGGTTAAGGTGAAAGACATAGCTTCCTACCGGACTCGAACCCACGGACCCTCAAATAAGGCATCTATCACCAGCACTCAGGAGCAGCACGCCTTAACCACTACGCCAAAACCCTGAGATGGTTCAATGAACCATGTTAAACGAGGCGTCCCTCAGCACCCTGCGAGTAGTCCAAACAATCTCCTAACCCAAACAGTTTTATGTTATACAAAGGGTCACAAATTAAGGAGATACAATCGGTAGGCCCTGGTAGATGGAAGAGGCCATCTCAAGCTATGCATGTTCCTCACTTGGATGGGGTCTTTTACATGTACTTGCCCTTGCAAAGACACAAGGTACAAGGCACCACGGCTTTCTGCACTGTCCCATACGACTGTGCCATACAACAGATGTGAAGGGCCAGGTACTGTAGCAGTATCCCCATCGAAGAGAAGCCAAAGCATTATTGGTCCTAGCCGCTGGTAAATATGGAAGAGGCCATCTCAAGCTACTCATGTTCCACACCTGGATGGGGTCTTTTACTTGCAAACAAGGCACAAGGTACAAGGCACCACGCTACCATGCGACGGACATAAAATGCATGGCCACCACACCACCGTGAACCACAGACATGCACGCATTTATAAATTAGTATTTAAGAGGGCCATACGTCTTCTAAAAACATAGAGTAGCAGCCATTAAGGTAACTTTTAAATGGTCAATAATCTATCTTAAATTGCCTAAAACTTTGGAATCTCACATTCTGCAGAATAAAGTACTTAGAAACGTTCATTTATTCATACAAACTTGGAGCCAAATTGGACCATCTCAGTTCTAAATGGCTTTTAACGCTCTACGAGGCTTTTAGTTGTAAGTCCATCCTAATCGACTACCGGAAAAAAATCGCCAGTGACGCCTTTTATCACTTTCCGTCGTTAAGCTCACTAATGCTTGACGGCTAATGATAGCAATGATACTGAATTTAGAACACTTCAATCCAGTGGAGGAAATTGATAGCTGAACGTAAGGACATGACTTAGTAGTCTTTGGGAGTCTCGAGCAGTATTACTTTTTATGGGTCTGCCGTCCAAGAACTTGAAGAGTATCTGCAAATGAGATTGAAAGGGTTTGAGCTTGTGAAAAGGGTAGGGGTGAGGGGGTTGAAGGGCAGTGGGGTGATTAGGTGGGAAAGGGAGACTTTCCTGCCGTTAGAGGCCACCACCACAGAGAACGACAAATCAGTTTCTTTCTGGTTGTCCACGGGCAACCTGAATTCCAGAAGTTAGTTGTCCGCATCAAATGATCTGGGTGTCATTAGGCCTAGATGTTAGAATACTCGTACGTCAACATTTCATGATAAGTTGGGCTCTTGGAGCAGTTGTCCACTGACAACTGATTGGAGCAAATGACTTCTCCATTTGGGAAAATCAGTTGTCCGGGGTGCCCGGACAATAATGCCTTGAAGTTCTGGAGCACCCTTCCCGTCCATGAAGTTTGTAAAAAAAAAGACTGTAAAAAGTTGCCACTACGTCCATTGCGTTCACACAGAGTTTGAGCCCGCACGGCAAAATTTTCAAGAACGTACTGAGAACTAGCTCAGTGTGTGTTGGGGTATTACAGTTGAATTGGTCAAGAGCTGGCTTGCATGGACTTGCATACACCAATGAACACAAGCCTGTTGAAACCATGCCGCAAATACTGGAAACCAATGCCACGGAAAAACATCACAGTCAGTGCAATTAGTTGCTCATCAGATTCGTCTGTTAAGTGCACAAGCGAAGCAGTCAGCGGAATTCTCCGGTCAAGTTACCAGATCCTTACGAAAGAGCACTTCAGTGTTAGTAATATCCGTTTAGAGAGTCCCGACGAATCCAAAACCTCGCTACGTACACAGAATATTCCTCGATGAAGCGAGGTGACATCAATGTGGTAGTCTATCTCACAGCATTGGCAGAATGCCCCAGTTTCACTGGATCAGGGATTCACATTAGCTTTGGTGAATAAAAACTCATGTGTTTGAATGAATGGGAAAGTCTGATACAGTTTTGCTTCAAAGAAGGTCAACGTTATCTCGCTTGTCTGAAACTTTCGAGTAACCGACCCTAGGTCTGAACCCTTCCTTCCTTCCCCACACCGAGGCATCATTTCTGACCCGTGCGGTGACATCACAACCCAGCTCGATCTTTCACACCAACAAACCACCATATCCTAATCCCTGCTAAACAGTGCAACTCAGATGAGCTGCTCATTCAGTGCTACAATCTGAGCATTTCCAACAGGTACACCAGTACCCATTTATAGACAAATCCCAAATTCCCAGATCTGCGCATTTCCGCCGAAATCGTAAACAGAACCTCGCCTGAAACCAGCTGACGTGACACAATCCATTATTCAGCAATGGTTGAGTCTGACGCAACGTCATCGAACTCATTGTCGTCACATCGTCGTGGGGTTTTCTGCGTCACGTCATTCAGTGTCAGATGGTTTCAGACTGAGGTTCTGTTTGCCATTTCGGCGGAAGTGCGCAGATCTTTCTCGTTTTCGTCAATTTGGGATTTGTCTATAGGACAACATCTGGGCAGAGGGAGGCCAGAAATGCAGAGACCTCCCCAGAGTCTCGCTTGGACAGTGAGATTCGTACAACCCGGGACCCTCTGACTGCTAGTCAGAGACCCGAACCACTACACCACCATGGCTCCAAAGGCGCACTGCAAGTGCAGAAGCGATTGGAACTGAGCAGCCCTCTCAACGCTAAGACGGGTAAGAAAATATCCCTGATAGATCCCCAAAGGGTCCACACGGATGTTGTCGCGTCTTTTTTCCAACTAAATTTCCTGACATGTTCCCAAGGGTTCAGACGGCCCTTGTCATTTTTTGTCCAAGTGCAAAAGACAATACATTATGACATTGCCTTTGGGGAAGTCACGATCCCTCTTGGAACAAAAGAACAGAAGATTAGTTGAGCTAATCTCGGATGACATTATGAGCACGGGCTGTAATGTCGACCTATTGTGTACAAATACCAGACATATTTGGCGATGCCGACGTATTACGGAATTCAGGAAGAGCGGAACGTTGGAAAAAACACCAACATCTCTAACAATGCTGAACGTTGTGTAGGAAGAAGAACAGGGATGTGTAGCGTTCTGGAGAAAAAAACGTAGCGGATTAAGTCGATCTTCCGCCATTGTCTGCTGATATAGAAACTGGAGAGCTAGATTTGAGAGAGCGTTCCCGGAACACTCGAACACTGAAACAAAACGGAACGTCCGCCTTTGAGAAACTAAGTGTTCGCTATACTTTTTTTCTAGTTTGTGTTGGTGTATTCCCATTTCACCCTTTCCCAACTTGCCCCTAATCCAGACTCCGAGTCCAGCAACCAAACTCTAAGAGGTGAGCCTCAAATAGCCTAAGTTGGTTAAAGCCCCTCTGTATTGAATCGTAAGATATTTTCAAAGATTGCAGGTAGCATCTTCGATAATCGAAGGCCGATCTGCTCACCACTGCGTTACATCACACATCACCCTTCGAGAAATAGACCGATCTGCGGTTTATCTTGGCACCATGCCAACTTTGCCGGTCGACCAATCATATTGCACTTTATATCGGGTCTTCGGCTACCACTTTTCGCACCACGATTCAAATTTTACAACACCAGTTCTGATTGGCCTCCTCTTTGAGAGGCACGGATTCGTCGCGGACCGGTCGAGTTTTCAAAGGGTGATGTGCGATGTAACGCAGTGGTGAGCAGATCGGCCTTCGATTATCAAAGAGGGCAGGTAGAGGTCTCAATACCTTGTGGAGCGGTCCACAAAATGCTGGCCTAAAACTAAGTTTCGAGCACACTGAAAAAACGGCAGGCAGAGCTCTAATGTATTCAAATAGAGCAAAGTACATTTTCAACTGCACTATAATGTCGTCGAACATTAGCACTTTCTGAATTAAATACAGTGTGGCTTAAAGCTAAGATTTTTATTTTCTTCTACATCTATCTTGGACGTCTTTTTTAGCTCCAGTCGTTAAAGTACATTCACACAATATATTCAAGTCATAGCCGGTGTCGTCCAGTGTTTTTTGGGGGAAGGGTTGGAGGGAATTGAGGCCACACATTTTCCCCACGTCTGCCAAAAAACACAGGTTACGATTTTATAAAAGGACTAAAACAATCGGAATGCAAACACTCCCTCAAGGGTCCTAGAGGCACATGTCTCTGCATCCCACTTTATCTGTTTTCCCCTTCGTTGCCATAGTTCCTAAGCTGTTTTTCCCATACGATGCATGGACAGCTGTCTGTAGCGACAGCATCCACACTTAGTTGTAATAGACACTTAGAACCAGTTAAGGTACAGCTAGAGTTACAGAAGGCCTAGCTTTCGGATTTATTTTGTAGGTGGAGGTCAAGTACGGTATCGAAATGCTCGAAAATGGGAGTCAACCCAAGCTATTTCAATCCGAGTTTCCATCGGGCTGAAGTTAAAGCTACTCAAGCTACTAATGTTCATCACTTAATGGGGTCTTTTTATTGCCCTTGCAAATACACAAGGTACAAGGCACCACGGCTTATTCCCATGCGACAGACTGAAGACCCATGGGGCCAGCTAGTTGCCAAGTCAGTGCGATAACCACTTGGCTATCAGGCTCCTCTCTTCACTCTAGTTGGAATAGCTATTTTATCATTTATTCAAATACACGGTGGCCCAGTGGTTGAGTCTGGCTAGAGACAAGAGGCCACAGGTTTGACTCATGGTCAAAGCAGCTGCTTTGCATTCTCAACTCGTCTGTAAGGATCAAGTTATGTGCTGAATGAGCTGCTCCTTGAGTTCCCCAGAAAGGTTTCTGGAGAGACTGGGGTAATAATGTGAAGTGCTTTGAGACTGTACAGTATTACAACTGGTCTGAAAGGATCAAGTGATGTGCTGAATGAGCTGCTCCTTGAGTTCACCAGAAAGGTTTCTGGAGAGACTGGGGTAATAATGTGAAGCGTTTTGAGACTGTACGGCAGTGGAAAATGCTAAAATCCCTCATGTTATCTTGTTCACAGGAATCTGATGCCAAAGTGCATTTGTGCAGGAATTATGTATTGTTTTTTAAAATCAATATTTTGTCTCACAAGCAGTAATTAGAGAAGTTAAAACGAAGATGATTCTTGCAGCGGACATCAACTAAAAGGTTCACTGCGTTCAACGGATACGCGTAACGCACGTTGAAAGATGTCACAGGAACTCTATCAACACTCAAAGACAGTTAACATCGATTGACAAGCTTTTATCTCGCTGTGGTAATGTTGCTGATCCCGCTGAGGTAATGTCTGCTCTAACAGCTGTAACCGGATGGGGGAGATTAAAACGCAAGGGGGGATGATTCTGTAGAGAGAATCTGTGTCGTGACGGCATTGTAGGCCAGGTGTTGTGTATTAAACAGTGTTGACGGCTTCGTTGACCAGGTGCTATTGTATTGTGCTGTACTAGTGTATTGTATTTCTCCATCAGGGCTGAAGCTGAAGCATCATTGGCCCTGGTAAGTATGGAAGAGGTCATCTCAAGCTACTCATGTTCCTCACATGGATGGGGTCTTTTACTTGCCCTTGCAAAGACACAAGATACAAGGCACCACAGCTAACTGTCCCATGACAGACGGGAAGAGGCAGGGATGATTAATCTCATATGGCCTAGGTTGGATTCGAACCCAGGACCTGTTGTTTGCTAATGCTAGCAATGAGAAAGTGCTAACACTCCGACATCAGTTTAGTGTAAAATGTACTATGTGGATACATTAGAGCTCTGCCTGCTGTTTTTTCGATACCGTGCCAGCTGTCAATGCGGTAGGTGAAATTGTCAGCTGTGAAAATGTCCAGATTACAAAGAAGATGGACCAGAAGAATATATTGAGTCGACATTATTAGTTCTACATACGAAATTGGGTGAATTCAGTGGGAGGAAACCGGACTGCCGGGAGAAAATCTGTGGTGTCAAAGACAGAGGGTGAAAATAATGAGGATGCAGAACCTTATACGTGTAGTTGAGTTTGATTAGCAGGTGTCAAATCAATTATAAGGTTGAACAATTTGACTTCTTGGTAGAAACGTGACTGGCAAACACAGTGAAACAGATGTCAGGAACTTCCTGCCCAAAACGTGGATTTTACCTCGAACGCTGTACACCAATCAAAACTGAGTAGAACTCCCCTTGGCGAACACCTCTGAAGGGAGGTTCTACTCTGTAGGACGCCTCTCTATTAAGGACACCAAATTCAGTTCCAAACTGGTTGTTTCTATTCGTTTTGATGTCTGTAATCAGGACACCTGTCTATTTAGGACAGCACCTGACAGTCCTGATGGTGTCATTTATAGACAGGTTCCACTGTGAACCTATTGACATCATAACAAAATCCGTTTCAGACGTCCTTTCTCAATAGGCAGAGATGAGCCGCAATGAATGCGGAAAATTCAATCTAGGAACATGATTAGTCTCACGCATGTCGTGAGACAACTTGGAATTTGAAGGATGATTCCATCTAATGGCCTGACACTTGTTTTGTCCAGTTATGAGCTGACATGCAAACTGCACAATAAATGATCTGCATGTTAATTTTAAAAGTAGACTGTCAGGTTGAAGGGGCTGTTCGTTTTCATCACTTGAGGAATCCTTGGGAAAACGGAAAAAGCTATGCACTTGCAAATTGCAGGGATTATTTGTTGTGCTGTACAGAATAATCACTGCAATTTGCAGCTTCATAGCTTTCTCCATTTTCTCAAGGATCACAACTCAGATTCCTCAATTGATGAAAACGAACAGCCCCTTTAATCCATGATCACGGAAGAGCAGGCACTCACTGAGTTCTCTCTTTTTAATTCCAAAACTGTACGTTAACGACATCAGGTGGTTAATTAATTATTATTGATAAATGTATCTGTGTCAAGTATCTGTGTTATGTCATGATACCAGGTGGGATAATTATGCATCAGTTTTTATGTCACTTACTCATTAAATGAAAACTTGTGCAATTTAAAGGCCGCCGTACACGATACATTTTTTTTGTACAAAATATTTCGTACGATTTCTCATCCAATGTTATTGGAAGGAAATATTTTGCATCCCGCCATAGATGATCCCATTTATTTCCTTGGAAGTATTACGTTGTGGCGTAAAAGTTATTGTGTGTGACGAAAAATATGACCCTGTGACGGGGTCATATTTTTTGTAGGATTGACCTATTACATGCGGACAAAGGGGCACAAAGCGTCAGTTGTACAATAATATGCTACCACGGCGTACACGATAGGAATTATTTCCTATACCATTTTATTGTACAAGAAAAAATAGGACAGAACCTATTTGTGGATTTTTTCCTATACGACAAATATGAGACAATGTTCCCCGTCACACGGTAAAATAAATTCCTACAAAATATTTTGTAGGGAAAAAATGTATTATGTACGGCGGCCTTAAATATGCAAGGTTTTGATGTGTGGCAAGTTTAAGAGGAGACCTAGAATAGGATTACAGGTTGCCCTGCAGGCAGTAGGACTTCCTATATATTTGACTTCATCATTGGACACTAAATTGCAGGTTGTAGGTAATGGAGCCATGGTGGTGTAGTGGTTCGGGCCTCCAACTAGTGGTCAGAGGGTCCCGGGTTTGAATCCCACTGGGCGTGAGACTTTGGGCAAGTCTCTTTGCCTCACTGGCTTCTCGCCACCCAGGTGTATAAATGGAAATGCTCGGATTGTAGCGTTGAATGAGCAGCTCATCTCAGTTCTACTGAAAGGTTTCAGGATAGACTGGGGTTAAAGTGTGAAGTCGGATGACACCTCTACCGTTGTTGATATCAGACTATAAACCCAAACTTTAACTTTAACTTTTCAACTTTAACTTTAGGTTACAAGAGTAACATCACAGAATCCCAAACTTTTTGGAAAAAGTTTCGAAGTGATTTTCCGCACTGACAGACAGGGAATTATGGGATAAAACACGATCTGCTATCACACGGCAGTGAGCCCCTAAAGCTAAAAAAACACCTTTAATGCTGAACTTGATGCGGCAATTAAGGATAGATAATCACCTTGACGAAAAAAGGGATTATCCGTAAATTGGCCGGATGTCACATAATACGTGAGGCTGGACAGCCCATCCCAAACATCTAACAATCGTTGAAACTTTCCCCAAATTAACATACTGGTGTCATAAAATCTACTGGCACCCAATATACTCTATAAACTCCCACCTACCTGTCCCATTCCTGAACTCAGAAGAAAAATGACCAAATCTTAAGTTGAAGGTATCGCACGCTGTCATTCTTTGCCAGGCTCGGGAGTGGGACAAGTAAGTGGACAGGACATTACTGTTTCCGACCATACCCCCACCCCATTATCTTCAACTTATGACTTAGTCACTTTTTCCGAGTTCAGGAATGGGACAGGTAGGCCTAAGTGGGAGTTTAGAGTACATTTACGGATTATTATGCAGCATAGTTAAATTGGACTTGGGAGGGACCAACACCCTTAATCCCATGTCAAACGATATAGGAGGGCATCAATTGGAGCATTAGATTTTCTGATACTGGATTCAGTGAAAGCAAATGCAACAACCAAGGGCAAAAATCAACTAGGCCTACGAAGAAAAACAGAAATTGTGTGGTACCTGTAAGAACGACGAAAGTCAACATTTGTAATGAATTTCTATAGCAAAGCAATTATCAAAATTCTCTTCTTGACATTTCTATACTATTCAGCAATTGAATAGACTCGGTAATTTAGAGCATTGTAATTACTCTATAGAAGTAATTATTAAATTGCAATTACATCATACTGATGTCACCGAACGCACAAACCTGCTCCAAGGTTACTCAACACGATGCTAATCCACGAGATTATCCGAGATAATCCTATAATCCTATCAACAACAGAAACACATCACTATCCTCAGATGATGCTATTCCTAAGAAACACTTTAAGAAATCCAGGCTTTCCAATAAACTAGCTTCCAACTTGGACGAATTCTAAGCAAAGTTCTATTACTGGTCTTCGTTTATCCAAACGCCGAAGAGAAAATGCAAAATCCATGTCGTGTATTCATTGAAGAACTCCCAATTTGCACGGTAGACCTATTTTGATTTACAGTTATGCCCGACAAGGCTGACTGCCGACATGAGAATGATAGACATTGAACTGTGTCGAAACAGCAGAACACATGTTCCTGTGAGTGCCGCCAAGTGGTGGTTTGAGGAACTACGTGATTGGTTTTGACGACTCAATGGACAGCTTTTCCCACTGCGGTCGCTTGATATCCGTTTATCGTCTCGAACCGTTGATCTCCTGGCGTTGGGAAGCATCAGATATTGACAGCTGATAATTGTCGGGTAATTAGCGCAACTAACCCTTTCAACGTCCATGTCAATTTCAGCAAAAACAGAAAAATATTTGTGTATTACTTTAAAGTTCAGGAAATCATGTCATATAGGTATTCATTGGAAATCACTTTTTAGTCATTTTCTACGTATTACCTAGTTTGACAGAATGTACAGGTACTTTGGCAAGGTAAGGGTAATGCTTACATTAGTTGCTGATTCTGGAAGGTGGGGTTTCACTGGTTCTTTGGGGTACGTCATTGAGAAGAAATGCAAATCACTTCTATCAGATTTTTCCATCAGGGCTGCAGCCAAAGCATTATTGGCCCTGGTAAGTACGGAAGAGGCCATCTCAAGCTGCTCATGTTGCTCACTTGGATGGGGTCTTTTACTTGCCATTGCAAAGGTACAAGGTAAGGCACCATGGCTTACTGTCCCATGCCATTTTTCCATCAGGGCTGCAGCCAAAGCATTATTGGCCCTGGTGAGTACGGAAGAGGCCACCTCAAGCTACTCATGTTCCTCACTTGGATGGGGTCTTTTACTTGCCATTGCAAAGGTACAAGGTAAGGCACAATGGCTTACTGTCCCATGCCATTTTTCCATCAGGGCCAAAGCCAAAGCAGGCCCTGGTAAGTACGGAAGAGGCCATCTCAAGCTACTCATGTTCCTCACTTGGATGAGGTCTTTTACTTTAATTGTCATTGTAAAGGCACAGGGTACAAGGCACCACAGCTTAGTGTCCCATGTGATGGACAGGACAGCTATGGGTGATTATCCCATATGGCCTGGGATTCGAACCTGGGACCTGTGCTTATAAGCAAACGTGATAACCACTAGGCTATCATGCAATAAAGGGTCTTCGGCTACCAAGTCACAGGTCTGCTGTAGCATTCAAGGATTTAGAATCAGTAGGCCTACTTTCATGAAATTTCCACAGCATTCAAAGAACTGCGTCTTCACTTGTCAACACCAGGGAATAAAATTGAGGTGTCGGGGTGGCGCAGTGGAAACATCGGCGCCTGCCACCACTAAGGTCGCAGGTTCGATCCCCGGTCGTGCAAGTGGCTTTATGTGGTAGAGAGGGCGATCTCTCCTCGACATCGTAGGTTTCCTCCGGGGGCTCCGGTTTCCTCCTACATATCATTAATATCGTCCAATATTGTTTGATGAGTAGCTATAATGTCCTATGTGGGCGCTTGCACTCCTGAGATAATATTTTAAATAAAAAAAATAAAATTGAAGATGGCGGGTCACACATGACCCTGGCGCCCGGGCGTAAGTACCATCGACCACCAGTTCAGGGAACTGATCAGCCCGAATGGGAATAGAAGCAAAATGTATGATGTGGGTAGAGATGAACGATGGAATCAGTACTTTTATGAAACTTCCACAGCACTGCAAGGGTTAAAGCCATGGCCTCGCTCCAATTGCTCATATAACATCAACAAGTTCAAAATATACTGTTATTGTCAAATTTAACCGAATTGCAAATCTGTATCTTTTATCTGAATATAATAAAGACCAACTTAAGTTAAACATAATTACATATCTCAAACAACAGACAGATTGGTTGACCGAGTTTGAAATATATCGTTTTCAGATCGGTCGTGAGCAGGAGCCGTGACTGCTTTCCGCTTGGCCGATCTAAACTCCTGTTACACGGAATTAATGGGCGATTATTGAATAAAGTTGATATATTTAGAAACACAGAATAGCCAAGGGAAACTAGAGCCATCATGTGATGGCGCAGATTCGTCTCCATTTGAAAGTTATGAAATGGCATGCACAGCGGCAAAATAGGTAGGCAGGGTCCAAAGGGTAATTTGGGTACAAATATAGTACCCTAAAGAAATTTGTGGGTACGATATAGTACCCTGAAAAAATCAATTCAGTACCGGGTAATGTTTTTCTTAAATTTGTGACATTTCAAATGCGGGTTCAAATGCAACTTTCATGCATAAGGAAGACTAATTTTGCATTTTGGAGTGAAACAATGACTCTGGAGGCCATTATTAACAGAAAAAAATTTTTGAAAAAAAATTGAAAATTTTTTTTTCTCCCCCCCCCCCCCCCCTATGAAAATCCATTGGGCGCATTAGTTGTTTCTCTCGTTTCTCTTTGGCGAATACCTCTCTTCCCCAATACTTGATCGTCAAGGAGAAGTGAGAGATTTCGCTGATCACTCGGGAACTGTTAAAGACCCCATCCAAGGGAGGAACATGAGTAGCTTGACGTGGCCTCTTCCGTACTTCACGACCAATTTATTGTGCTCTGGCTTCGGCCGTGATGGAAAAATTCTAATGCAAAAACAGGGTAATCGGTAAGTGTGACGTTTGCTTGTCAATGTCAGCTCCAGTGGCTGTTTGTCCCAAACATTCTCCTCCTTTATCCAACTTGTTGCAAGTTGCAGCAACCTTCAACTTGTTGCAGTCCAACTGTGACGTTTACACATAGCAACATCCAGCGTGATTAGCTGCAAAAGTTCGCAACAAGTTGCAGGAGGTTTTGCGGGAATCCTTTGTTCGGCAGCCATTTTGGCTTTAGTAGAAGTCATGTGATTTTTTGCTGTATTTTCGTTGTCCAGTGACGTGCAACTTGTTGCAACCTCAACAGAAAATAGGATCAGGATCCTGAATTTGCAACAGGTTGCAGTAGGTCTTGCAACAAGTTGCATGCCCGTTTACACATGCAAATGTGATGAAACGTTTTGGTCTCATGAGGTTGATGCAAAAAGTTGCATGAAGTTGCACGTGAAAAGTTACATGTGTAAACCGCTCTTCAAGTTTGTGTCAGGATATATTCGAAATATATTATTATTCTAATTTCTATATTTAACA
>NMRB01001398.1:62547-178300 GCA_002633025.1 Notospermus geniculatus
GGTGTCGGGGTGGCGCAGTGGAAACATCGGCGCCTGCCACCACTAAGGTCGCGGGTTCGATCCCCGGTCGTGCAAGTGGCTTTATGTGGTAGAGAGGGCGATCTCTCCTCGACATCGTAGGTTTCCTCCGGGGGCTCCAGTTTCCTCCTACATATCATTAATATCGTCCAGTATTGTTTGATGAGTAGCTATAATGCCCTAAGTGGGCGCTTGCACTCCTTAGATAATATTTTAAATAAAAAAAATAAAATTGAAGATGGCGGGTCACACATGACCCTGGCGGCCGGGCGTAAGTACCATCGACCACCAGTTCAGGGAACTGATCAGCCCGAATGGGAATAGAAGCAAAATGTATGATGTGGGTAGAGATGAACGATGGAATCAGTACTTTTATGAAACTTCCACAGCACTGCAAGGGTTAAAGCCATGGCCTCGCTCCAATTGCTCATATAACATCAACAAGTTCAAAATATACTGTTATTGTCAAATTTAACCGAATTGCAAATCTGTATCTTTTATCTGAATATAACAAAGACCAACTTAAGTTAAACATAATTACATATCTCAAACAACAGACAGATTGGTTGACCGAGTTTGAAATATATCGTTTTGAGATCGGTCGTGAGCAGAGGCCGTGACTGCTTTCCGCTTGGCCGATCTAAACTCCTGTTACACGGAATTAATGGGCAATTATTGAATAAAGTTGATATATTTAGAAACACAGAATAACCAAGGGAAAAAATGTTTGGGAAAACAGCGAAGTGCCTGAACCCTTTTTTGTCTGCAGGGAATATAATGGTCATCTTGTGAGAAAAGCATAACAGCCAGACTTTTCATTTTGTGGTTATAGACCTGGTTACACCGATTTGAAATCCCTGTGCTTTTTGAGATACGTTTTTTTCCGAACCACAAAAAACACGGCGTTGACAAGGCGAGCGGTTACACTACTTAAAATGCGATTGGTAATAAGTTCCGTAACCCGGCGATAGGGGCACTGCATGTAGGCAACTCTTAGTAATCAAGTGGCCACTGGAGGTGTGCGTCTATACGCATGTGCATAACTCACCGATTAACCATATAGACCTTTAAAATAAAGATGACAGGCTGACAGTTCTCACCATAAGACGTCAGAAGCTTAATACCATTCAATGGCAACTGGCACTCTAAAGTTGGTCAAGCGGGCCATGGGGTGCGGCGCAAAAGTTTAGGCAAAATTAATGTGTTTGGTAGTGTTATATTATGCTTGGACAATGAATGGCCACGACGTCATGTGGGACTTCTACGCCCTCATCTTTGTTCGAAAGGTCAATATTCGTAGTGTTGCGACATTCTTTTCCCAGCAAAAAGCCGAAATCACACAATCGCAGCGTTGTTGTGGATTTGGAATTTACCGAACAACCATCGTTGCAACATCTACAAACTAGAGCAATGTCGATGGGAAGCCCATCGCATATCTCAGGGTGCGTCGATCACTCTCCCCCGAAAGTCATTATAACAGATTCGTCTCCACAACTGCTGCAAGATGGCGCTGGGAGACGAATCTAAAAATGTTTGGGAAAACAGCGAAGTGCCTGAACCCTTTTTTGTCTGCAGGGAATATAACGGCCGTCTCGTCAGAAAAGCATAACAGCCAGACTTTTCATTTTGTGGTTATAGCCCTGATTACACCCGATCTAAAATCCCTGTGCTTTTTGAGACACGGTTTTTTTCCGAACCAGAAAAAACACGGCATTGACAAGGCGAGCGGTTACACTACTTAAAATGTGATTGGTAATAAGTTCCGTAACCCGGCAATAGGGGCACTGCATGTAGGCAACTCTTATTAAAGCGAATCGACAGCGAAAAAATTTGATTTAGAAATAGAATTTGAAAGGGGACGAATTTTCAGGAAATAATGTAAACAAACTTCTCCAGAATGTCAACAAAGAAATTTTCGTGCATTTTGATTGGCTGAATTTTGTGTTTACAAACACCAGCCAAATGTAAACAAAATCCGCTATCGATTCGCTTTAATCAAGTGGCCACTGGAGGTGTGAGTCTATGCGCATGTGCATAACTCACCGATTAACCATATAGACCTTTAAAATAAAGATGACAGGCTGACAGTTCTCACATATGACGTCAGAAGCTTAATACCATTCAATGGTCAAGCGGGCCATGGGGTGCGGCGCAAAACTTTAGGCAAAATTAATGCGTTTGGTAGTGCTATATCATGCTTGGACAATGAATGGCCACGACGTCATGTGGGAATTCTCCGCCATCATCTTTGTTGGAAAGGTCAATATTCGTAGTGTTGCGACATTCTTTTCCCAGCAACAAGCCGAAATCACACAATCGCAGCGTTGTTGTGGATTTGGAATTTACCGAACAACCATCGTTGCAACATCCACAAATTATCCAGAGTAGAAAAAATAATTTCGCTTGCGCATTGGTTCATAAGAATTGATAGCAAAGGCTGACCTGGTGTTCACAAAAGCTATAAAACTACCGCCATGCAAGACAAGTGCTGGTTTAAGAATTGACCAGGTCGTTATTTATGTAATGGCTAATGGGCGTGCATTGGACGCATGCGCATCATTGAACTGGAAACGCCACCCAGGGGTGCATCGAAATGATGGCTTTTCATAAAAGTGGATTTGCTTGTCATTTTTGTCTGAAGTTTGATTAATTGTATACGAATGTTCTAATTTTGCTGGACGATTTGAATCTTAAGGTGTGGAATTTTACAGGTGCAAAATGCATGAAAATATCACATGTGCCTATTGCATGATTTCTCTTAGCGCCCTCCAATAGTAAAAGCTAGTTTCTCTTGTGATCAATTGGGGCATGGCCCATTGAAGTTAATCCCACACGGCACAGGCTTGATTTTAACCCGGGACCTGCAGTACAGATCACAACTGACATTCCAAAATTCGCGTAAGGTATGCATACCTTACGTGCAACCTACGAGCTATGTTACAGGTAAGTTACGCGTAATCAGGGTCTTATCTGCTGACCTCTGCGTAACTTACTTGTAACTTGCACCAAAATAGAAAGCTCGCTTATCTATTTTTCCTTGCACGTATGTTTGTTACGCGGTATTTCATGCAGTATTACATGTGCATAATTGGCGTAAGTTACGCATGACTACGTGTAAAGGCGGTGACAGACTGGCACATAAGCAATGCGTCAGAAAAGTGTTCAACCAATCAGGGAGGCGGTAACAAAGACCGAAACACCTACCGAAGAATCTGATTGGCAGAACGCCTGCAGACGCATCGCGTACGTGCCAGGCTTTACTCACGCATAAGTTACGCGTAACTTATGAGAAGTGGGAGGGATGTCAATTGTTATCTGTACTGTACTGTACACTACCCTCACGTGGTCTGAAGCGCTGATTGTACATAAAACAGCACACCGGTCACCCAAGTGCTGACCGCACTTAACTTCTAGCTCCGAGGCCAAGGCGCCAACCATTAGGCCATAAAGAAAATCCTTATGGCCGTGGGTTAAGCCCTGCCATATAATAGTTGCAAGGGTTCAATGCACGTTTCCATTGCGCCACTTTGTCCAACTTGTCACAATTAGTCTGACCACCCACCTACGTGGCGATTGAAGCTACCGAAGCTAGCAGACCGAGATTGATACACCAACATCGGCAATCGATGGAGATGAATGGAAATACCTTTGCATAGATTTTCAAAGAATTATCGAGCTCTTTGATCAACATGAAGAGTGTAAGTAATTAGCTTTGAGCCAGAGACCAGTGGAGCAGATGAAAGGGACTTGACCAATGGATAGGGTACCAGACCATGGATAGGGTACCAGACCATAATGGTCATTTATATCCCTCTGTACTGGGCATGCTTGGTTAGGAGGCGGCCATGCTGAATCGACCGCTAATGGCTTTTGACCGACCTTATGAAGATATTTGCATAGAAACGCATTGGCTGAATGCAAAATTTGTGACTTGCTCTGGCGAAAGCAGACGAATGTGGCTCAGAAGGTGAGCCGCAACGAACTAAGATGACACCAGGAGAGAATGGAAGAAACAGATTGTTTCAGATTTCAAAACAGACGGACAATATTGAAATGTGCACATTTCCAAGCTTGGCACTTTGCCCATGCTGAAGTTAGGTGGTATACTTTAACAAGAAGTACTACTAGGCTGCTGAGGAGCCTGAACAGCCTCAGGGTGATGTCTGCTGAGAAGGCGGCAGGTCCCCGGTTTGAATCTAGTCAGGGCCATATCGGACTAATCACCCCAGGCTCTTGAAACCGTCACACTGACCAGCAAGCCGTGGTGCCTTGTACTTTTTGTGCCAGGCTAGATCCTTAAGCCTAGTTTATACTTCGACACACGACCATCGCCGGCGACCGACGCACGTTCTTTCGTTCGACGCCGACACCGTCGTGCGATTTGGTCGGCGTCCGATCGCGAGGCTGTTTACTTGAGTCGTTTCATAACGGGTTGCCGTCGCTAAAGTACGCTGGACTATGAATCAATTCCACGAAGTCGGCATCCAGATTTGATCGGGCGTTGGACGCCGATGGTCTTGCGTCGAAGTATAAACTAGGCTTTACTGGCCTACTGGAATAGGTTGGGTTGGGATAGGCTGGCTTTCTTTACTGGGCAGCCTTACTGGATCAGTACTGGTTTTACTAGTATATCGGTTTTCATACTGGATTTCGGTGAGGGTTGCAAGGGCAAGTAAAAGATCCCATCCAAGTGAGGAACACGAGTAGCTTGTGATGGCCTCTTCCCTATTTACCAGGGCCAATAATGCTACGGCTTCCGCTTTGATGGAAAATACAATACACACAACGCAATACAAAGACACAAGGAATCTAAATAAGCATTCGTGAGGAGGGGGTATGAACAAAGGTCGTAAGTGCCAGACGCAATGTTTCCACTCTTCAACTAAAAGCCATGACACTCCAAAGAATTTCTCTCTCTGTTTTGGAAAAAGTCAACAAAGCACAGTTGTTCTGTTCTCGGATTATCATTCGTACTAAAAGACAGAAGCGTTTTTTTTTCGGCAGAGATGAGCCGGATTACGACTGCTTCCATTCAAAGCTTTAGTTCTAGTGTTTGTAAGGTGATATCGGGCGATGTTGTCACCAGATCTGGGTCCCTGTGGGCCTCACATCGCCCGTAATCGCATTATGAAGTACTCAGTACTGTTGTATGCTTTTGTAAAAAGAGGCACGGCTGATGCTAGACAAATAGTAAAGTTGTTGACATCCTGTGAGGTACGCAATGGGAGGCAGAATCGTCTGTCAAAGTATGGGAATTTCCTTTAGATACCATTTCGGGCAAAAACGTAAGGATTGGTGACTTCCCAGGGGTACGTGATGGGGACGCAGAATCATTTATCAAAGGTATGGCAATTTCCTATGAATACCGTTTTCGGCAAAAATTAAGGATTGTTGACTTCCCCGGGATATGTGATGGGGAGTCTGAATCATTTGTCAAATGTGGGGAATTTTCTGAAGACAAGTAAAGTCGTCTCCGAATTTGGCAAATTTTCGACCCCAACCAGGGTCTTCCTCAGGCACTTTCTAGTAGAGATCCCAGAAAGGGTTGGAGAGAGGGTCTCTCTTCCACAATCTGATAGACGCTACACAAAGTTAAAGTTCAAGTTTGGGTTTATAGTCTGATATCAACAATGGTAGAGGTGTCATCCGACTTTACACTTTAACCCCAGTCTATCCTGAAACCTTTCAGTAGAACTCAGATGAACTGCTCATTCAGTGCTACAATCCAAGCATTTGCGACCGGTACCCACTTGGGTGGAGAGTCCAAAAGTCTCACGCCCAGTGGGATTCGAACCCGGGACGACCTGGGTGGAGAGAGGCCGGTGAGGCAAAGAGACTTGCCCAAAGTCTCACACCCAGTGGGATTCAAACCCAGGACCCTCTGACCGCTAGTCGGAGGCCCGAACCACGACACCACCGCAGGTCCTTAACATTTGACTGATTCTCAATTTATAGAAGTCTTCACCGACTCGCGACCCATGTGAATATCAAACGCCGTCAAGTCAATTTCCGTTACATTATATCACAGGAGAACCATGTTGGCGTTCACGGTTGATCTGTCATGTAGCTGATTACCAATACCGGCACATGTCCCTTGTTACATCTGTTGTTAGATACAAGAAGATGAAATCATTAGGATGTCAGCACTTTGGGACTTCTTATGTTCTGGTATGAAAGAAATAAAGTCCAAGGCATGTTGTATTTGTCTTTTTTGATCAGAACCAAAGCTAGAGCATTATTGGCCTAAAAGCCTAGCGTACATCACACTTGCGACTGGAGACAACTAGTCACCACTGAGCTACCTGGCGACTGGGAGGATCTAGCTGGAACTGGAGGCGACTGATCGGTCGCCAGAAACGGTTGATGTACGCAACCTTGTGACTCGCTGGAACTGAGATTTTGCCAGTCGCCGCGAGTTGCACATGTTCAACTTTCTAGCGACTAGTTGTACCCAGTTTCTTTCAGTCGCTGTGATGTGCGTGAGCTTGCGACTGATCAGTGCCAGTCTCATTGGGTCGTATTCATAAAGCGGTTCTATCGTTAGAACCGTCTTAGGCCGGTTCCAAGTACAGTGGTTGATGATACTTGGAACCGGCCAAAGACGGTTCTTACAATAGAACTGCTTTATGAATATGACCCATTGAGTCTCAAAGTCCCGGATGCTACCCGAGTTGCTGCCAGTCATAAGTGCGATGTATGGGGTCAGGACATGACGACTGATTGGATCCTCCTAGTTTTACTGAGTTGCTGAATTTGCGATGTGTGCGTAGCGCGTACATCACCAGCAACTGATCAGATCAGTTCGCTTCCTGTCGCAAGTGCGATGTACGCTAGGCTAAGAGGAGGTGAAAATCAAAAGGCTCTCAGGGTTCTGGTGTAAAAGGAACAGGGATGTAGAAGTTAATATTGTTATAACCCTCAGTTCTCGATTTACTGGGCAAAAAAATGTATTCTCCGTACCCGTACATTTTCTTACATTGCATTTTACTTTCACAAGAAATTCTAAATGCAGGGTTTTATAGATGTTATTGAAAAACTACATCGACGCCAAGTCACGTCAGCCGAACCTGAGCCCGTAACTTTATATGAGTAGAAAGACAATGCTACTGGTGTCCCCTGGGTACGAGGTTGTCGTGGATGAGACAATAGCCGTGATGTGGCGAATCCACGAGAGATTGGTAACGTTAAACCTTCAGTAAAGGAAACCAATGGAAAAATCAACTTCTTATTGGATGGAGACTGAACACCGAATATGGTGTTATAGATCTACGGACTACATCCGGTGAATCTAAAGTTGCAACTGAATGCAAAAGTCGCTAACGATGTACGCATTCCACGCACATCGGTTACGACAGGTCATTGCGGCACAATCCAGTCTTCAATCTGGCGCATGCACATCGGACAGGTAATGGTACTGAATGCTACACAGAAATTGTTGATGTCTTCCGATCGGACCACTCGGGAGTCGTGTGATAAACATTCGTGTGACCAGGTGTGCTCCACAAACGAGGAAATTCATTGTCAGTGCATATACATCGGAAGCGACTGAAGACGACTAGAAGCAACCGCTGGCAACGAGTAGAACATGAGCAACTGGCTGGAACTAAAGTGGCAACGGTCAGCAATAGCATTGCCGGTGCGCGTACATCGGCCTGTTTGAGCATCTCATAGTTGCTGCTGGTTCCAGGTAGTCACCAACTGTTGCCGGAAACACCATTGCCGGTAGTTGCTTCTAGTGGCAAGGCCAAAGTAGGCCTACGCTAGGCCTAACATACAGCAGGAGAAAACCAGAGTTCCCGAAGAGAATCTATGTTGTCAAAGAGAGTCTCCTTTCCTGTCTCACACGAAGAGTGGATCTTCACTTCTCAGCAGTGGGAGGGTGATCTCTTCAAGTAATCACTCTGACGTGCATTATCAACTACACTGTAGCATAGAGTGTAGCCACTACTTCAATCACCCACACCCTCGAGCACCAATTCTAGGGGGATTGCCTTTTTCTTACACTGACGCTAAAATAGACCTAATATCGACAAACCATCAAGATTTTACAATATATTTTCTGAAGTGCACGAGATATCAGACATAAAGACAATTCTCAAATTGACGGAAACGACAAAGATCTGCGCACTTTCGCCGAAATCACAACCACATACAACCTCGGTCTGAAACTGAATGATGCGACGCAGAGAACCCCACGACAGTGACTTCGACGACGTTGCGTCAGAGCCGACCACTGCTGAATCATGGATTGCATCACGTCAGCTGGTTTCAGATCGGGTTGTGGTTGCGATTTCGGCGGAAGTTCACAGACCTGCGAATTCGAGAATCGTCTATTACATAGTATTGCGTGCATTTGAACTTCAGCAACCCTGACATGTGTCAATCTTAACCAATTAGGTTAAAAAAGATTCGATAAGACAGCAAAGCGTGACTCCTATATAAAGTAATAGCAGAAAATAAACCTTGCGTCAGCTACAGACTGCCATATCAAATTCTCAACACAAGGGAAATATTCTATAAGAAGTGATATACCCCCGGCGGGACTGTCAGCCATTCTACTTGAGTCGGGAAACAACATCATTTCTTTGTAATCAATATGTCTCTTTGCTCATGGATTACATTTTCAAAGATAATGCGTCGTTGTTATGAGTCAAGGTTAAAAGTTTATGGAGGGTTTTATTCGTAAATAACGGCTGGTTTTATTTGCAAATATGGACCCGTATTCTAGAAGCCTCCTTAACTCTAAGGCCCGCACCACGGTATTGCCACTTTCTGTCGACAGCCGGCGCCACCGGTGCCCGTTCTCCAATACTGTAGTTAAGCCTCTCGCCCCAGTGTTGGAGAATGTTTGATTACACTACAATGCACGTAGTAGCATTCGTAGTTTACCAAGTCGTCAATAGAGGTCTCCCTTAACGCGGGTAGGTGTAGCGCAGGATTGGGAAGCAATACTGTGGTCCTTTAAGCTTTTGTATTCTGCCCTGGAAACAATAGCTAAAGGTAAACTTTAGAGTTACGGAAGCTTCTAGAATACGGGTCATTGACTTTGTAAGTCATATTTTTCTAAAGGGGCTGCTCATTTCCATCAACTGAGGAATCTGAGTTGTGATCCTTGAGAAAATGGAGAAAGCTATGAAGCTGCAAATTTGCAGCGATTATTCTGTACAGCACAACAAATAATCCCTGCAATTTACAAGTGCATAGCTTTTTCTGTTTTCCCAAGGATCACAACTCAGATTCCTCAAGTGACGAAAATGAACAGCCCCTTTTGTAACGTAGTGATATCAGCTGCGACGCCAGTCACTGCCGCTGAAGGGGTGAATATCGTCAATCTGAATCCTAACCCCTATCCCACAACCCTTGATACCTGGCCTCCTACCCCTGACCCCTAAAGCCTACTCCTAACCCTAACCCTTAACCCCTGACCCTTAAAGGCAGCTGTTACCCTAGATACTGGGAACCCTGATTCCAAAGGATTAGAGAACATTAGGCCTATACCTTTACGTCACTCCTTCTATCACATGAAGGACGGAACCCACAAGCTCAGAGGTGCCAGAAGTCATTATTTCCACAACACAGCGGTTCCTGGTTCAAAAAGTTTACAACTCAAAACCCCTGGCAAATTTGGGCGTAAAATGAAAAGATGAACACGAGATGGCACTTAACTACACTTTAAGAGACTGATCAATGAAAGGCTGTTATTGGGGTTGCAATGAAGGAGAATGTGAAACGTGTTTTGATTGGCTCAAATAGTCGATGCATGCGTGCCACACATGCTACACCACACATTTTATAAGGTATTCTTCGATACCATGCACCCTCAGCATGATCATGCGATCACAGTGCCCTCTGTTGGCTAAACTTCAGATCACCTTCCAATCACAGCAATGTTGGCCGAGTAGAGACTTCAGTGGGCACTTACAAATACCGCAAGTAGAGTGTAATATTTCCACTACACTAGTACCTGATCCTACCAACCTGCGCGCTGCAGTCGTGGCTTGTTTGGTAGGACCAGTATTGGCCGCCATTTTTGGAGGAATTCTGCCAGTGACGTGACTTGGAAATTGCAAAAGTCCGATGTAAAATTGTTAGGACCGTGTAACAGTCTATATGTGACCTGGCATAACAAAATGAGTCAGAAGTCGCACAGAAGACCGAACTTGACACCAGACAACAACTACAGAAATCGACAAAGTCAAATTTCACAATGGGCAGACAATCCTGAAATCATCGAACCGTTGGTGTCACTTGGGACATGTTGGGTCTTCTTCTGTGCGCATTCCAACTCATTTTGTTGTGCTGGGTCACATATTTCCACTACACACCCTGTCATTTTGATGGTACAGGCAAAAATGATAAATAAATGTGAAGTACCGTCTGGAAAAGTCGTGGGTTAAACAAGCCTCACGATTATTAATTTGTCACAAAACACTCATTCCCGCCACAAATGTCTCCCTCGCTGGCCGTGCCGACGAAATCAACGACGCGATAAACAGTCCCACGGGACATCATCAATTCATGCTGTCATGTGACCCTTGATAGATATTTGATTGGTTAAATATTGACAAGTGTTGGCGTCGGTTTATGACGTGTCAAGCAGGCCGTAGGGACGTCATCAATTTCTGTGGCCATGTGATATTCCACCGATACGCAAATTGTGACATGTTTGTCATTTAATTATGGAGTTAGGACACGATCAACTGACCCTGCGTTTGTAGGCAAGTCCCTAGGGTTGTCCTAACTGCAACTGTGTAATTTATTTCATACAATCACCAGAGCTGCCGTAGCCGTCGATTCACATTTTTGTTCGAACAAAAATGTTAGAAAGTTTCTTAGCAAAAGTTAGATGACGAAAAACAAGTGTTGTGGTCAGAGTGGATCATCAATCAGATTATTTCACATGGAAGAACGCCACTTTCACGTGACTTTTTTAACGAGTGTTCGAACCAAAATGTGAATCGACGGCTACGGTAGCTCTCGTGATTGTATGGCTTTAAAGGAGTTCGACGTCCAAGTTGTAAACAAACCAGTTTGTTTACAAACTGGTCGGCAAACTAGTTTTATTCCTTCGTGAAGGTGGCAGCACCAGTAGCGCCCCGTGAGCGTTAGACTGGTGCCCGGTCCAATGCAACTCACTCAACCACTCACTGGTTCGCTATCCACGCTGTGCTGCCATCTATTATCGGTGATATGTACTTAAGTGAATATGTAGTCTCGCGCAGCCAACCGTTTTGTTCTGCAGGTACTGCGACACAAACGTTCGATCCTCAGATTCGGCTGGGTGACCGAGACTAGTGAATATCGTGTTTACAACTTGGACGTCCAGCTCCTCTAAGGCCGGTGTAATGGCTGAGAATGCCTCCCATGCGTCAGTGCCAGCCGTGGCGATCTATCTGCCAGTGTTTCCCTTGAAACAAT
Source organism: Notospermus geniculatus (assembly GCA_002633025.1). Lineage (NCBI taxonomy): Eukaryota > Metazoa > Nemertea > Pilidiophora > Heteronemertea > Lineidae > Notospermus > Notospermus geniculatus. Next base: position 73,984 of record NMRB01001398.1, read on the forward strand.
CAGGGGAAACACTGGACATACGGAAACACTGGCAGATGTGACACCTGTGTAAGACTAAAGAAAATCGGTCTTGAAAAGATGCATGACACTTACCTATTAGGGGCAAACGACGTCAAGACAAGGAAATTATGAAAAGAGAAAAAGGGAAAGTGTCATTTCTAAGATATCATGATAGTAACGAAACATGCAACATTTAACACAGAATAGACAGGTGGAAGAAGTGACTTCGTCTTCTATGAACTCTGAAATTGAAAAAATACACAACTCAGTACCCGATTGCACACAGTGCTGCAATTATGAACTGGTAAAATGACAGCAGCTCCATCTGTAGTGATTGGTGTGAACTGCACATCCAGACACAACAGCTACCCTAGCTTGCTGGAACAGTGTATGCCACACTACGACATGCAGTTTGTGTCTCCTGATGAAAGACTACAGTAGCGCACTCTCTTGTCTATCTGCAACATTAGATGCCCACTGACGGTAAACAGCAGCATCAAAACTTGTATTTTATTGATTTTTCCATCAGGGACGAAGCCAAAGCAGTATTGGTCATAGTAAGTAGGAAGAGGCGAGCTCAAGCTACTCATGTTCCTCACTTGGATGGGGTCTTTTACTTGCCCTTACAAAGGCACAAGGTACAAGGCACCACGGCTTACTGTCCCATGCGATGGATGTGAAGAGCCAGGGACGATTAATCCCACATGGCACCCAGGCTTGATTTGAACCCAGGACCTGCCACTTGCTAAGCAGATGTGATAACCACGAGGCTATCAGGGCTCCCACAAGCATTATTGGTCAGAGTAAGAAAGAAAGAGGTCATCTCAAGCTACTCATGTTCCTCACTTGGATGAGGTCTTTTACTTGCCCTTGCAAAGGTACAAGGTACAAGGCACCACGGCTTACTGTCCCATGCGACGGACGTGAAGTGCAAGGAATGATTAATCCCACATGGCCCAGGCTTGATTCGAACCCAGGACCTCCAACTTGCTAATCAGATGTGACAACCACTAGGCTATCAACTGAAGTTCCACTTGTGATCCACAGATCTCCAACTGTTTTAAAACTTAGGGATACGGAGCATTGAATGAGCTGCTCCTGGAGTATTTTATCCGTCTTTGGTTCCTCCCGTTGCAGACAGCATTTAATGATAAAATGTTACATACAAGATCATGAACAGTAGAGTTGGGTTTGGTATCCAACTGGATTATTATCCGAGTTGAACTTGGAGTGCAGAACTGCCTTGTGTTCAGATCTCGAGAAATTTTCCCCTCAGTTGAAAGATGGAGACACCTTTGATATGGGATGTCGCGAGAGATGGTTGGAAAATCAATAGATACTGGTATCGACTGTAGCTGAAGGATGCAGCGATGTGCCAGATTGCTCGGGAATCGTATTGTATTTTTCCATCAGGGCCGAAGCCAAAGCACTATTGGCCCTGGTAAGTATGGAAGAGGCCATCTCAAGCTACTCATGTTCCTCACTTGGATGGAGTCTTTTACTTGCCTCTGAAAGGCACAAGGTACAAGGCACCACAGCTTACTGTCTCATGCGACGGACGTGGAGAGCCAGGGATGATACTTTTCCAACAGGGCTGAAGCCAAAGCATTATTGGCCCTGGTAAGTATGGAAGAAGCCATCTCAAGCTACTCATGTTCCTCACTTGGATGGGGTCTTTTACTTGCCCTTGCAAAGGTACAAGGTACAAGTCACCACGGCTTACTCTCCCATGTGATGGACATGAAGAGCCAGGGATAATAGGGAGGTTAAGATAACGTTCCGAGTCCCGACTCCGACTCCAGACGACTCTTTTTTTGGGGACTACGTCATCACATACAACGGGGTTTTCCAAAGCAATAGTGTTTACTCATTCAGGAGGACGAATAGAACCCGCCTGGGTGGTAAATTTATCTCCGACTTGAAAAATCTGACTTTTAGCACCTCGGAGTGGGAGTCGGAGTCGGACCAGATCTTAAACCTCTCTACTATCCCATATGGCCCGGGCTGGATTCGAACCCGGGACCTGCTGCTTGCTCAGCGGATGTGATAACCACTCGGCTATCAGTGCTCTTCATCTTCCCGTCTTTTCCACTCCTCAATGATACCAGAAAGAACAGCATCCTCGGCGTCATGTACGATGCAAGTCACGTGACGAAGATTAGTCCCAAGATTAAGATGATGTCAAGCGGAGATAACAAAACTCAGGTGGAATTTGAGATGAGATAATCGCTCCGCAGGGAGACGGGGCGAAGATAGTTGACAGATATCAGTAGTAGAGGCAATTTCATCGCATCTCAAGGAGCTCGATACTGGTAATCACGGCTGCTCTGCAAGCAGCAGGTCCTGGGTTCAAAACCAGCCTGGGCCAGGGGATTAATCATCCCAGGCCCAGCAGAGGGAATTTCGCCATCTCCAAGATAAATTTGACAAATATTTTGTGTTTTTTATTCACGGGATGTTTTCCGCAGTAAAGCACAATTTAAGGAGACGCGGGTACCCGGCAGTAAACATGACGAAATCCCCACAAAAGAAATGGAATATTTCCACATTTGTCACGAATTTATGGCCTATTTCCTTGCGACGGTATCGTTCGCACGGATTCACCCTCTGGATGAAAGCTTTCTAGTAACGACTTGTTATAAATGCACCAGGGAAAACGGACGGCTTGATCCTGGTAATCGGTACTCCCAAACCGGTCATTCTCGATATGATAAACACGTTTAGACCGTGTTGACGTTATGTTCATATTTGCTTTACGACGATGTCGAGGAAGTGATTATAGAAAAATTCTCGGGTATTTCACCTCAGAGGATGGACGGGAGTTTGTTATAAGAGAGAGTTTCATGCTGTTCTTCACACTGAACAATATTGGCATTCAAGTTTAGCATTTTGAGGGTTTTGTGAAAGTCGTTAAAGTAGTTGACATGGCCAGGACAGGATTTTTTCCCTACAAACGTGTCGGACATAGAATCTTACTCCCTAAATTACCTAAATATAAATAGGCCCGGCCCATAAGTAAAGTCAGGTTGTCTCTGAATTTCGCAAATTTTCGACCCCAACCAAGGTCTTCCTGATTGGCTCTGTCAAACATTTAGCAACTTCACATGACCTAAAATGGTGGAAAAAGGTGTTACCGGGTCACACCTTTGAACACTTCCTAAGGCGTGAAAAATAGCCAATCAGAGACTTTCTTATATTTGCTGTTCTTTANGGCTAGGGTCTGCTCCTTCTACAGGCCTATAAAGTATAACTGTACTACAATGAATTTTTCCATCAGGGCCGAAGCCAAAAGCATTTTTGGTCCCGGTATGTATGGAAGAGGCCATCTCAATACTCATCATTTGGATGGGGTGTTATACTTGCCCTTACAAAGACACAAGGTCCGTCGCATGGGACAGTAAGCTGTGGTGCCTTGTACCTTCTGCCTTTGCAAGGGCAAGTAAAAGACTCCATCCAAGTGAGGAACATTGCAAGGTCAAGTAAAAGACTCCATCCAAGTGAGGAACATTGCAAGGGCAAGTAAAAGACTCCATCCAAGTGAGGAACATTGCAAGGGCAAATAAAAGACTCCATCCAAGTGAGGAACATGAGTGGCTTTAAATGGCCTCTTCCATACTTACCAGGGCCGCCAATAATGCCATGGCTTCGGCCCCGATAGATACATACAAGTACAATTTCAAAAGTAATGTTCACCGCTAATTAACTGATAGCTGAGAAATCACTAAGATCGCGACACAATGATGTCATTGTTCGCGATATCTATAATAGAATGCTCCCTGGCCGGTGATGCGTTTCCATTTGTCCTCAAAGATAATCTCGAGCAATCCTGTCATATATCATCCTTCGCCTATTTGTCGCACGACCAACGCGAGTTCAATTATAGGTAGACATATCGTGATCATAATGGTACAAGCAGGTAACACTCTATTAAGATGGTGTTTTCCCATTTATGATAGATTTGAACTTAACAAAGTGATGACTGTAAACCTCTATAATTTCTCAGAATGAATTCTGGATTTTATCCAAAAAATTCAAAGCTGCTTAATCAGGTAATGACTGTACACTACCATATCTCCTCAAAAACCAATATAACAGTCACCACATAACAGGTTGACGACTGTAACTGTAATGGTGATAGAGTCTCAAAGTACTTCACATTCAAGTCAAAGATATGGGATTCCATCATCAGCAGCCACCACTTAATGCAGTGGTGACTGTATGCCCCATACTTCCTCCAGAGCGACGTAAAGTCCGGCAACATCTAACTACAACCCAATGGAATGCGGAAGACATGTAATGTGGCAGAGCTTTGTGGTTTTTACTCATGCCTGTCGACCATTTGTGGTCGTTCCCCAATTGTGCTGTGCACCGGTTATTCAAGAGCCATGTGTGCTTACACATCCATAGAAAATCCAACTATCAATTTCTAAAGCAAGCAGCACACTGGCCGCCAACTTTGGCATCCAGAGGCGTTTTTTCGACGCCAATGTCCGAACGCCAGAAAAATCCCCAATGTGCTACGAATGGAATCTGGAGAACGCCGCCGGACGCCACTGAACTCCACTGAACTCCAGATATCAAACATGTTTGATTTTGGATGCCAGTGAACGCCAGTGAACTCCCGAAGCAGCCAAGTGTGCTACCGATGGCAGCCAAACTTGGAGTCGGCGGCGAGGCTTTGGCCAATCAGTTTGCGTCTTGATGTCACATGATTTCAAAGTGGAAGCCTCAAGCGCCCGAAAAGATGCTACTGAACGCCAAGTCCGGGCAGGTGTGCTCTCACCAGGATCCACTGGCAGCCAACTCTGGCGTCGAGAGGCGTTCACTCGAACGCTTCTGGACGCCAGATTTGGCGGCCAGTGTGCTGCTAGCTTTAACTTCCGCATTCCACTGGGTCGTAGTTAGATGTTGCCGGACTTCATCCATGATTTTATGACATATCGTGACCACATTGATGATGTATTTCCAAAGATACAGAGACCCCATTTTCAGCAGCCACCACTTAATGCAGTGGTGACTCTATGCCCCTTACTCATTCCAGAGCGATGTACTCTTGATTTTATGAGATACCGCGACCACATTGATGATGAATTTCCAAAGATACGGGACCCCCAGTGTTGTCTCCCCTTACTCATTACAACAATCTTACTTCTGTACCAAGAAAGATGAGGAGACACAACCTAATGGCCCTTTTATCTGACAACATGGTATTTTTGTCCAGGTAATTGCTGAGTGATGCATTTGTTGATGGGGATGGTCACCGTTGCCCGTTTCATATATGAGATATCGGGAAGGATGATATGAGAGGGGAAATTGTTAGATCTTAGATTGAAGAGTTTGGCTATTTTGGTTGTATCAGGAAAGTTAGATGGATCGACCATTCTCATATTGACGTAAACAAGAAAGATCTGTGCACTTCCGCTGAAATCTCAACCACAACCTCGGTCTGAAGCTGAATGACGTATGCAGACAACCCCACGACAGTGACGTCGAAGACGTTCCGTCAGACTCGACCATTGCTGACTCATGGATGGCGTCACTTCAGCCGGTTTGAGATCGAGGTTTTGGTTGAGATTTCGGTGGAAGTGCGCAGATCTGCGAATTTGAGAATCGTCTATCGAATGGGAAACATACACTTTACCAACTCTTCCAATGTAGTTTTGCAACTGGCCACCAGTGGGAGCATGGCTGGCTGAAGAGCTTTGATGAACATAGTGGTTAATAACATTGACTTAGCAAGCGGCAGGTCCTAGTTCGAATTCCAGCCAAAAGGGATAATCACCCCTGGCTCTTCAGTCCGTCGCATGCGACAGAAGCTGTGGTGCCTTTTACCTTGTTCCTTTGCAAGGACAAGTAAAAGACCCCATCCAAGTGAGGAACATGAGTAGCTTGAGATGGCCTCTTCCGTACCTACTTACCAAGGCCAATAATGCTTTGGCTTCAGCCCTGATGGAAAAATCTAATACCAATACCACTTTCTTTTCCCCACAGGCTAATTTCATGCCAACCAAGAAAGTTGCCAAGTATGTGGTGCTTGACAATGGCAACAAGCCATAAGAAAATTTCGTTGAAAATATAAGGATTTCCTTTGCATGGAATGAAAGTTGAGAAGTGTGCGTCAGGCTTAAAGCTCACAGATACAGAAACTGCAGCATTCGGAAGCGCCCCGTACAGGGCTAAGTATAATAGACATACAAAAGCGTACAACCAGTTTTCTCTAAACAGGCACTTTGCAACCTATGCGTCACAGCCTCCAAGCAAACAAAATTTCAAACATTCTTACCATCCATTTCAACGAAATTGACAAAGACGGATAGTACATATTGCACTCAAGCACTACCTCCTTTGTCAGCCAATTTAAACTGAAACAGAGCTAAAAGCCTTGCCAAATAAAAGCATCTTTGATCATAAAGATGAATAGTAAAGCTGTTACGAGCATTATGTTAAACCTTCAGAATTTTTACGGGAATTTGATCACGGGAAGTTATTTATGGTAGAATCTGATTCTACGAGAATTGAAACTAATGGAGCTTCTGATATGACTTTTTCAGTACGGAAAGTCACTCTCAGTTTGCTAGTGTCAAGCGGCCTACGGTTTAGTTCGCAGTATAAACACAGGTTCATGTATATGTCTGTTAGCTGGAACAGGAGCAGGGTTATATCTAGGCCATTTTAGAGCGGCGGTACGCCGTGCCGCCGAAAGGAGGCGCCGCTGAGCCCTTTTTTAACCCCCTAGGGCGCCGCTCTGCCCCTAAAAAAAAAAAAATTTTTTTTTTCTTTTTAGGTTTTAGTACCTCCCAGACCCTCTGCCATGGTCCCTTTGGTCGTATCACCTTAGAAACTGCCTTAAATTGGCTGTTGACTGGAGTTATAAAGACATTTTTAACTGACAAGCCTCTCAAATTCCGTTAGTAGAAATGTCGCGAATAAAAAGTGCCCTTTTGTAGGTTGAAGTGCCCTTTTCACAAAGTTTGCACCGTGCCCTTCTGAAATCCTAGATATAACCCTGAGGAGGCGACTGATCAGTCACCAGAAACGGTCGATGTACACACCCTTGTGACTTGCTGGAAGTGAGATTTTGCCAGTCGCCACCTGTTGCACATGTTCAACTTTCTAGCGACTAGTTGTACCCAGTTTCGTTCAGTCGCTGCAATGTAGGCGGGCTTGCGACTGATCACTGCCAGTTTTCTGAACAAAACCGAGTCTCATCAAGTCCCAACGCACCGGATGTTACCCGAGTTGCTGCCAGTCGCAACTGCGATGTAAGTCTGGCTTTAGTAAGTGTCACTGACCTGTATTTTGTATTTAATTTTTCCATCAGGACCAAAGCCAATCATTTTTGGCCCTGGTAAATATGTAAGAGGCCATCTCAAGCTACTCATGTTCCTCACTTGGATGGGGTCCTGTACTTGCCCTTGCAAAGGCACAAGGTACAAGGTTTACTGTCCCTTGCGACAGACTGAAGATGCAGTAGGCAGTGCGATGGAAAATAACACAGTATTTAAAGGACCACGGTATTGCCACTTTTTCTCGACAGCCAGCGCCACCGCGCCACTCTCCAACCCAGGATCTATGTTGTCGGCGAATTGACCCGATTTACTACGAACATTTTGTAATGCAGTTTCGCAGTTCGTCTTATTGCCAGGAGGTGGCTCCCTCAACGTGGGGAGTCAAATAACACATTTGAAATTCAATACCATGCTCCCTTAACATGCAAGAGTATAGAACATACCTACATGAACTACGTACATTTTGTAATGCATTTTTGTAGTTCGTTTTGCTGCCGCTAGGTGGCTCCCTCTACGTTGGCAGTCAAATAACGCATTAGAGATCCAATACCGTGCTCCTTTAATTCTGACCACAGAATGAGACACACAAGTCCAGTAGAGGCGTTTAGGCGTGGTCATAGTTGAATAGCGGACCAATGCTTTCAGTACATGTCCAATCCCAACTCCACGCTACATTAACGCTAACACAAGACAAGTCAATGCTAACCAACTTATGCTCAACCAACGAAGGCTTCACATAATTGGTGTCAACATATCCGAAAAACGAAAAACGGAAATTAACAACCTGTGGGTTTTCTTAATTATGTCTCATCCCGACTGTGTATCCGCGTGGGCGAGCTTGTTCCATGACGCATATCCTGGATTAGGTCCTGGTGCTTGTTACCCTAGGCTGTTGGTTTGTACTTTTAATGGTTTTCGAATCCCTGCGGAGTGAAAGTCGGATGCGGATCCAGAACGGCGCTCCTGGCTACGCAAATTAAATTGTCTGCCTACTGATGGGCGGTATCTCCACGTGTCGGCAGTGGGAGCAAGTAGCTAAACTCTGTTGCACTTTTCTGAAGCAATCTCGTACCCAGAGATTCGTTATGCTCGGGCCGAGGTTGTATGTAGCCCTATGTCGCTCCACTAATCTCTCGAGACGGCTGGCTATTTCACGCCTTTAAGTGTAATTTGCCTGCAGCATCACGACGTCCCGTACCCCATTCTGACCGCCGTGACGTGACTTGAAAAAAATCCATTGTTTCAGCGATGATGACATTGTCTCAAGTCAAGATGTCATGGAATATAGTGCGGGACGTCGTGACGCTGTCGCTACCGTCAGGTGCTGTAGGCCCTATATAGTTGTGTCAGCGCTCCTAAATGCCCAGGCTACCGGGAAATTCCCTTTAGCTTAATAGTGAGAAGAGCATTTGACTACAGAGCGAGAGGTTCAAAACCCAGGTGGGACTCGCCTTTTTCAACTGCTACATGTACTTTGGTGGTAGACAACCATTAATATGTAGTGTGTGGTGTCCACCGCTTCATAAATATTGTAGAAAATGATACTATTTCACTAAAAGTGTGGCATAAAAAAAGCTAACATCACCAACAACATAAATATTGATTGTCCTTTATGCGTCGTAATAGCTTGCTTACGGAGAAAATTTTACCGCAGGGAAATATCCTACATCATGATTTGCACTCACAAGTATGCGGGAGAGCATCGTCGCCCCTGCGTCAGCTTTTGAACTCAAGAAGTCGAGGACGCATTTCGCATTTGTAACGAACTCAACGACCCCCTTATGAAATCAACACGCACTGTGTCTAATTTCACGATGGCATCAGTTGAATACTTGGTTGTTTATTGCAGAATTTTTAAACGCCTGGACCGAGTGTCGGCTACACCATCGGGGTGCAGAATGAGGAAGATAGCTCCAATAGAGGGCAGCACAACATCACCAGGTTGTATGCACCTGGGCCCATTATGCATAAAGGTGGAATAAGGGTGGTGGAGCTTATTTCAGGTACCGGGATAACTGATATAAAGGAATCAACCATAAAGGTTCAACTTACAAATTTAGCATTTTATGAATGTGGACACTATCCCTATAAACCTCAACAGATTTGCATTCTGACTCTTCCATATGGAAGAGAGACCCTTCTGCACGTTTACTGCAAATTTTGTTGAATTCCGACTAGTTGAGAACCCCACGAACGATGTGAGCGCAGGGCCATCTGTGTAGATTTGAATAGGCAACGTTATCCTCAGAAATGGAATTCAAAGTATCAAGTTGACAGGTTCATGTACCCCTTCACCACAAAAAAAGTTGAAGCTCCTGCCTATTATGTAAAGCCAAAATTCAGGCAGTGAGAGACATCTGGTGGCAACACATGAAGTGTATCCCTTAGTAAGTTCATCATTCGCAATTAAACCTTTATGGTTGATTCCTTTATGGTATAACTTAACGATTTCCACCATAACTTCCCACATCTCATTTAAAATTTAACGACCAAATGTGACCGTCTAGAAAACCCGGCCAAAGTCGCTGGGGAGTGACCTAGGCCTTGACCATACCTGATCTGTGTTGCACAATCGATAAGGTTTTATTTGAAACCAACAGACCAGTGTTTTTTTATTGTGATGACACTCTCAACGCATCCTCCCACAGCAGGGGTTTTTACCTCGCTCCATGCGAGTGTATGAAGAGGAATGAGACCAAAGCCCTGCTGTGGGAGGATGCTCTCAACGTAACCTATTAACCATGTGGTGTTCAGCGACTTTGACCGGGTTTTCTCACAGACGGTCACAAATAAACCATCTTACCTCCATATTCATTTCCAATTTCCTTTTTTAATAACCATTCTGCATTAAAGGGTGTTTTTCCTGGCGTTATCTGAATGTTATCTCCCGTAAAATTACTCCAGGTTACAAGTTCGTACCATAAACTGTTGATCGTCAGATGGCAGAAATTGTATATATCTGCATTGTGTCCCTCATTATCGTAGACAATTTTTATTTTTCTCCACTTGTATTCCTCAAACACATTGTAGAAGAAGTTATTCAATAATGCAAGGTTTACTGGCGACACTGATGTCAACATCCAGTACGCAGAGTGACGTCGGACCTTGAAGTCTCGAGCAATTCCACCAACTGTTACCACCGGGATCTTCCAGAAGTTGGCCTGGCGCACGACCGGTGCGAGAGAATAGTCGCACAACGGGCCGAAAAAAACGTCGACTTCTTCAAACATATAGTAGTTTATTGCATGGTTCATGCCGTCCGCGTCGGAGCACTTTGAATCCCTTGCTTGCACAACGAGGGAACGACCGCCATATATTAGAGGGTTTTCCGCAATTGCATATTTTATCGCTGGCAGCACCTTTTTTTCCGAATACACGAGCCGATCGGTAAACGGCAAAATGGCGGCAATTTGGACCTTTTTTGCATCCGTCGCTCCCCTTTGAATTTTGAACTGCCAGTTCGGTATCGCTAATCCTTTTATCCAATCAGGTAAGAGTAGAGTCACGAGTAATCCATATCCGAGGTTGTGATTGGCTGACGCCAAGCCAATGGGTTCTGTCGAGACGTTTTTTGTCCAATGCAGTATGACAAACGACACAATGGCAATTTGGGCTATCCTTCTTTGTCGAAAGGAAGACATTGTAGCAGTTGGTGACGTCAGCAGTTATGTCGCAATATGGTGTCCATCTGAAAATGAAAATCGAAAAAATAAGGACAGGAAGAAGACTGAAGTACCACTAGCTGCGCAAAAACTAAATTTTTCTGAATATGCTCAAGAAAGGCTTGAATGTGGGCCGATACGTACAAGTCCTAGGCCCTGCATATGGACTTCCCAAAATCATATGTGACCTGCTCTGGCAAAACCAGACGCACGTCGCTCTTACCTTGGCAGGTTGAGACCAAATGTTCCCATATGTGACCTGCTCTGGCGAAAGCAGTCGCATGTCGCTCAGAAGGTGAGCCTCAATGAACTAAGATGACACCAGGAGAGAATGGAAGAAATAGATTGTTTCAGATTTCACAACAGACAGACAATACTGAAACTGACAAACATTTGGTCTCAACCTGCCAAGGTAAGAGCGACAAGCGTCCGCTTTTTCAAGAGCGGGTCACATATCGGGTGTCCCAAAAAAGTGAACCGCTTCTTTTGGCAAGTATTTTCTCAGCGACAGATGAACCGAATTCATTGGAATTTTTCACAGAGTAACCTTAGGGTATCATCAACAAGTCTGCAAAATATCTAGGAGATCGGTCGCAAATTATGCGAGCATTATCAAATTCAAAACAGCATGTCAACACCTGCGTGAACATGATGAAGCTCACATTGCATTAGCTCTGATATTGGATTTTTTGACATGCTGTTTTGAATTTGACAACACTCGCACAATGTGTGACCGATCTCTTAGATATTTTGCAGACTGGTTGATGATATCCTGAGGTTACTCTGTGAAAAATTCCAATGAATTCGGTTTATCTATCGCTGAGAAACTACTTGTCAAAAAGCGGTTCACTTTTTTTGGGACACCCGATATATGAGAAGGCGTCAATAATATGGGCCTGAAGATGATATTGGCGAGTACTCCCTGTATATCACTCAAATTAGTGAAAGAACTTCCAATTACAAAACTACTCAAGAAACGCACCAACACAACTATTATCATGAAAATACTAGTAGATATCACTTCCGGTCACTGGCGTCTTCAAATTGAGAAATTCGGCAAAGACAGATCCCCGAGTCACTCAGAAAACAGGAAAATCCCACCACCATGGGCGATATTACAGAAAGATAAGAACTTCTTGTTTTTCTGCTGCCGTATCACCTTCTGATAACCCACACTCAGCATGCTCAGGAAGGGGTATTATGCAATATTTGTCACGGACCCTAGGTCCACGGACAGCGTCCACGAGTCACTCAAAAGACAAATCCCACCCACCGCGGGCGATATTACAGGAAGATAAGAACTTCTTGTTTTTCTGATGCCGTATCACCTCCTATAACCCACACTCAGGATGGGGTATTATGCAACATTTGTCATGGACCCGAGGTCCATGGACGGCATCCCCGAGTTACTCAGAAGACAGGGAAAATCCCACCCAGCAGGGGTGATATTACAGGAAAACAAGAAATTGTCATCTTGTTTTTCTGATGCGGTACCACCTCTGATAACCCGGAGTCAGGAAGCGGTATTATGCAATATCTGTCACGGACCCAAAGTCCACAATACCAGTTAACAATGAGCTTAATCGACCGTAGCATGAGGCACGTGGGTGATTGCGTAATCGGATCCGTTGACACCTCTGCCGATCCTGTACGTGTCATCTTCATATTGTGCACCGCTGGGTGATGATTGGGTATTGTGCGTCATGAATAGACGCACTTAAATCTGTTTTTGTTGACTGTCAGTGACACTAAAAACTGCTCTGTAGTTGTTATTGTTATTATTATTAATGAGTTTTGTATAGAGCTGTTTCCAAACCATGGGTTGTTCAAAGTGCTAATTACCATACCAAAAGGACAGGAAAGTGCATCAAATCCAACTTAACCTTACCTTAGTGATCAGGGCCCGGTTGCACAAAAGCATACTAGGCCTAGTATCATTCTATCTCCTTGATGGCTTCTAACTTTGTATGCATTTGTATACGAAGTTAGAAGCCAACTAGGAGATAGAATGATACTAGGCCTAGTATGCTTTTGTGCAACCAGGCCTGCCCTCCACGTCAAAAATTCCTAGCTTATCTCAAGAGCTAAAATACATGCTGACACATTGCCACCGACATTAGACCACGAAATTGAAACTCGTCTACTGAACTGATGAAGAATCTGCCTTCAATGGTGAAAGGCAGTATCTCGACTGTTGACCAGTGGGAGTGTGGACGATTAAAGTAAGAGCTATACAGTACACTAAAGTGTACTTGGTAGTACACAGCAGAGCTCTTACTCCAATTCGCTGTCTTCCCACTGATCACAAGTATATACTGCCTTTTACCACCAGAGGACAAAGAATTTAATACACTAACACTTACCTTAAGAGCAAAATCTTCAGAACTGTTGCAAGACATCAAAAATTTCGTACGAAAATATGCTACGCTATCCCACGTGTGTTACGCGTCTCACTGACTGCATGAATGACACAGCGCTTCGTTGTGCGTTACACCAGTACTGGAAGCTGTAAACAACTTGGTTTTGCGGATCTGTATTTTAGGGGAGGCGTTTGTCACAGTCAAAGTTCCTTAGCAAGAGTTATTTTTGAGCATTAATATCAGTAGGTAGCCATTAGGCTCATAGTCACTTCACAGGTGGGGGTAGCAACTGACAACCCAGGCACATGTCCAAGATTTTGAGGAAAGGGGGTCCTGGGGATCGAGGGTCGTCAAAGATGAAGCCTGAGGGGGAAGCGCGAGGGGGGGGACACCCCCTTGTGTAGGATATTTTGTAAAATCTGCACACCGAAGACGCCATTTCCAAGCATTTCAGCCTTGAACATGTCTTGACTGAGTGAACCTGGTTGTGTTTGCTACACCCAACAACGGATACCTGATGCTTACTACAACAGCGGGTCCTACATCTGTATCAGAGTAGGGGTCCGAAGTTTCGAGAACCCGCTAGACCCTTCACCTACTTGCCCCTCTCCCTGTCATTTATGCTCACTTGAAGTGATACGGGTAAAATATCTATGACCTGCGTGAGCAGGGGGTCCGGACCCCCTGGACCCCCCTCTGGACACGCGCCTGCAACTTTGGTTTTGGGTTCAAATGTTGATGTTAAGTGTATTTTAGTGTAACTTGCAATACACGTCAGCGATACATGTAAATTCTCATGCCAACAGATCGGTGTAGTGAGCACATCAAAATGCCTACGAGGAGGCTGCCTGTAGGCTCCCTATAAAAAGAGCACATGTCAGTGAACTGACCTCATGAGTTGATCTCCCGGACACGATCTGTGTGCCCGCTTTGTCGTCACGTTGCTCAGCCGCTGGGGAGCTCAATACCCTCGTCAGACGCCACTGACGAGACAGGACACTATTCAGACCATATCAACACCTAAGCTGATTAGACAGCTCCATCGCCAGGACGGCTACTAGTAATTAGTACTAATGAACAATTACATTGTCTAGCCTCTTTGCCAATATCTATGCGTGACGATGTCTGGTGTAAAAGTAACTATCATACCTCGAGACACTACGGGTGATTAGTACGTTTGGGCCACTGCATCCTCCCACAGCAGGGCTTTGGTCTCGTTCCTCTTCATACACTCCACACAAGCGGATGAAGAGGAGCGAGGTAAAAACCCCTGCTGTGGGAGGATGGGGCCACTGGGAAATTGCACCAATAAACTTCTGCATAGTCATAGTCCCTCTGATCGTGAGCCTTGTCCCTTACACTATCAGTGGCAATTTCATGAAAACAGGCGGGACAGTAGTAATCCATATCCCACAACCCAAGTATCCAAAAGTGTCAGGCAACATGAAAAGCTGGACCCTGGCAATGCCAGACTGATGTGAACTTACAACAGTGATTTTGGTGTGGCTATTCATACCATCATGGGACATAAGCAATGGGGTACCCCCACACACTAACGTCACAACGTGGCGCTGCGAGCGATGTGACCGAAATATCTTTTTTCTAACGTTATTTCCATTTATTTCTGGCGTGAAAATAAACCATTTGTGTTGGTTGCACGGCAGTAAAACTTACATCATCGTGTAGCAGATGAAATTTTCTTTTAAACTCAATCCTTTTTTTCTTAAAATTATAAGAGATCCGATAGCGATAAGGACAACGTCATTTGTGTCATTCTTCCTGTAGAAAAATGTACAGGAATTTTTTTCATGACGCAACGTCAACACCTAAAACAACGTCAATGACGTCGTTTTGGTACAATCGCTCGCAGCGCCGACCTGCCGGGATAAACCGCAGGGCGGGTTCCTCATAGACTGAAAAAAGAAGTATGTTCTGGGACACAGGATCACATGGAGATTTGTTACATAAAGCAGAGAGCACACCAGGCCATACTGCAAGTGATCTGACCTCCAGAGAGCAAAATCGGCTGCTGATGCCAGGTGTACACTGGACAGCGAGGCGTGGAATCCTCTCGGCAGCGATGGTCGCCCAATGTCAAACAATACCAAAACCGATATCACCTAGTCTGCGGCGGCTGGAGAGAAGATCCCCTGGTGTGCTCCTGGCTCAAGCATTTCGCTACACCCTGTACAAGAAATCAAAACACAAGTTACGATCCCAACATGAGTGCCTCATCGAAACAGCAACCGTCATCGGTTAGACCGGGGTAATTTCATGGTTGACTGTCAGATGGGTTCAGATGTCATCGCGATTGGACATCGTGATTTAAATGTGGAATCTGGTGTCTGTCCGACGAGTGCCGACCACATGGGAAACTTCGAGTAGTAGTACAGTGATTTTGGCTTCGTTGTTTGAGACGGGTAAGGACTGTACGGGCAGTTATATCCACAAGTAAAGACTGGGATCTCTACTAGGAAGTGCCTGAGGAAGACCCCGCTTGTGGTCGAAAATTTGCGAAATTCGGAGACGACTTAACTTATACTTGTCATTTTGTGTGTCGTATTTGTGCTGTATAGACCATTCTCAAATTGACGTAAACGACAAAGATCTGCGCACATCCGCCGAAATCTCAACCACAACCTCGGTCTGGAACTGAATGATGTAATACAGACAACCCCATGACAGTGACGTCGAAGACGTTGCATCAGACTCGACCATTGCTGAATCATGGATGGCGTCACATCAGCCGGTTTCAGATCGAGGTTCTGGTTGAGATTTCGGCAGAAGTGCGCAGATCTGCGAATTCGAGAATCGTCTATTTTGGATACCTTCTCCAGCAAAAGAGGGGGCTTGTCGCAAGTGATCATCATTGGTCATCAGTTTACCCAACTATTATCACTGCTGTCCACTATTGTCAACATGCAGAGACGTACACGTACACTTCAGCTACTGTGCAAGGCCGTTAGCTCTTTCCTTGGTTACGAACGGGTAAATTCAGATGTGATCACAGCAAAGGCATCTTCGATGAGCTTCCACCAATCTGTGTACTTTTGTGATTAATTCTGACCGCAACGTCAATTTTATTATGATTAAATCACAAATAACGTGAACCAATCAATCATCGTCACCCATCAATCATCACTTACTATGTTATATCAAGATTAAACAACTCGCTCACTAATTGGATGATTTGATTGACATCAATCAAAATAAAGATGGCTGACTTGAATAAAATATTGACGGAATTGACCAAGGGTCTGATAGAATAATTATCAAGTTATCACCCACTCACTGCTGACAAATTTAATTGATGCATTATGGGAGTTAGACATCTGTCATGGTATTGGAATTTTCAAGATAGTGCGACGGAAAACCACGACCAAATCTTGATGGAAGCCTTGGTGCAAATAAGCCAATCGGAGACACTGCCCTCCAAGATGTAGTATTGTATTTGGACTTTTTCCATCAGGGCCGAAGCCAAAACATTATTGTCCCTGGTATTAGTATGGACGAGGCCATCTCAAGCTACTCATGTTCCTCACTTGGATGGAGCCTTTTACTTGCTCTATAGCAAAGGCACAAGGTACAAGGCACCACGGCTTACTGTCCTACGCGACGGACGTGAAGAGCCAGTGTTCAAACCCTGTTTAAGCTCAGTTAACACCCTTTTATGATTTAACCCTTTATCTCAAAGTTGCCACTCATTATATATCATGTCATAAAACCATCTTGAAGATTTTACTGCTCGTGGCATCTTTGGCACAACAATCCTTCCAAATCGTTAAATCTTAAGCCCACCGCACATGGAGGGAAAATGGCATCGCGAAAGCATCCCCTTATGTGTGGACGATTTTCCAGCCGATTTTGGCCATTCCTGCCCGAAAGTCAAATCTCCATCATGTTTAAAACTTTTAGGCGGGCCCGCCAGTTTCCCCTCGTGTGCCCTGAACGAACGCCAGTTGCCTTTTTTCTTTTCGCTACTACTGAGCATGCGCAGAGATCATTATTACACTGCAAAGTACTCATTGATTTTCCAGGTGGCATGTGCTGCTAACTGGTATTTGGTACATGGGATACCATAACATTTTTAACCACCACAAAGGCATTCATTGGAAAGCACTCAGTGAGACCTTTTAAATGAATGTCTATGGTCGGTTTCTCAGATCAAATAGCCGCTAGTGGCGAAAGGGTTAAGATGAAATTTCTATGACATCCCATCTTTGTGAACGTCTAACGCCATCCTAAATCAGAAATAAATACCACCGAGGATAGTTTTAACAGATAGTGAAGCTGACGAGTTAAAGAATGATTCGCGAACGAAGATAAATCGTCCTTTGTTGTCATAAATCACACAGTGTGTGCCGAACCTCGGAAACTTCAGAAAAGCACCAGTTTTGTCACGTCCATCCATTAAATAATACTTCTGCACTGATGGGGTATTCATTTCGATTAGTAGTCGGAAGGGATTTGCACATAACTGGATTGCTGGATGTCGGACGCGGTTTTGGATTTTTGCTACGACAGGTTAGAGAGGTTGGTGATAGATGGCGCTGTGTTATGAGGTCAGAGCATGAAGAGGTGGTAACATTTTGGTTCCCGAAGCCACCACTAGGGCTACGAGGCTTTGGTTCTGATTGCCATCTTTGCGGCATAAAAGTTGTCGCGGATCTATTTATAGATCATTATGTTGATATCACAGGTTATTTTTAGAATGGGGTACTCGTAGCCGCGTGGGTGCAAAATGTAATCGAACATGTTGAACTGCACGGAATGACATCACTTCGTCACATGACATTGCCGACGTCACGGATGACGCGACAGAAATCTCAATGACATCGTGACGTCAAAAGGCGTAAACAGCATTGTTACTTTTCGTTAATATCTTGATATTTTGAAAACTGTAGGTCACATCAAAATTCAGGCTTTGGAAGGACACTTCCGAGGTCTGTCTACATGTGCATATGAAGTTTGGGGGTGATCCGTTCATCAGTCTTGGAGAAAATCGTGGACAAACAAACAAACTCGCATCAAATTTTAGTACGATTTCATGTCTGAAAGCACATGAAATGGCAATTATTTTAGTATTTTGAAAATCTATGAAGAGCTATCAGCCAAGTCTATTTACTCCAGTGGAACCTAGAGATGGTAGCATTTAATTTCCTCTGAAATAAGATGACGACTTGTCTGTCTGTCTGTCATGTTAGAAGTGTTCCGCAGAATGTCGCAGCAGAATCCGTGGGCGATTTCCTTCGCTGCGAGATTTACGTCGATGCGAGGAAAAAATTATAAACAAGATTCCGTCTAAACCGACCAGACAAGATTATTTAGTTTGCTTCCATTCAACTTTGCTTATTGTGCAGGCTTTGAAGTTCGGATTGAATTAAGCTTTCGGGAAATAGTCAAAAGGTAGGTTGTATTGGAGAAATTCAATGCACCTGCATCTCTGTATAATTAACTCTAGTGATGTTGATGCCAAGACAGTAGTTAATGTCATCGCTAAAAGGTGTCAGTGCCATCGACTTTTCCAATATCTAGGATCTTCAGGGCCATAGGAATGTCCTGGAGGTTGGGGGGCCAAGATTTGATAAAACAGCTGGCCATACGCGTAGTCCCTATAGCGAGCGCCGAAGGCATGAGCTGAAATATCAGCGGGGAGGAGCCTCCCCCGGGGAAATTTTGGAAAATAAGAGTGCTTTTACGCCACTTCTAGGCTTGTCCAGGGATCTAATCCGCTAAAATTCGAAATTTGTAATTTTGAAATCGTGTGAATTTTGTGGGCCGCGAAATTATTCTTAGTGTCATTTTTGACTGCTGTGACTAATTCCCTTTATGCTCATCATGCTCCCTTTAATTTCCTTTAATGCAATATCGATTTAAACCCAATTCCAGTTACGCCATCATGCCGAGTCCTGCCTCCATACCGAATGAAACCAGTGCGACAAAAAAGATGGAATAATTGACGAACTCTAGTTACCTTCACTTCAAAAGGCTGTCATTTTCGTCATTATCTTGTCGAAGGCGGTTGTTTGATCCGCTAGGCCGGGTAATTATCTTTCTTATAGCGGCTGTCAAGAGCAGAAAAGTTGAAAAGCTGTTGTTCGTATGATAAGACCCCTCCCTAGCCTGTTGTGGTGATTGTGGTATCACTAAGAGCCTTGGTAGCCTATGCTTGTCACATTCGCCAAGACGCAGTGGGTCCCAGGTTCAAATCCCCGGCCATATGGGATTAATCATCCCTGGCTCTTCACATCCATTGCATGGGACAGTAAGCTAGGTGCTTGTACCTTGTTCCTTTGTAAAGGGCACCGCACACTAGCGATTTTTTCGAGCGATTTTGTAGGCGACCGGCCTTGCGACCACAGAAGCGACTGAATATTTTTCATTTTTTTTTAGTTTTTGTTGACTTGTTTGCGACAAATGCTTCTTTGGAAGATCAGTGATGTCGCGGATGACATCACTGATCGACCTCAAAGGTAATTACGGCAGGCGACGTAGTAGTCGCATCGGTAGTCGCCCCCATTTTAGTCGCCAGTGTGCGGAGCCCTTAAGGGAAAGTAAAAGACTCTATCCAAGTAACGAACACGAGTAGCTTGAAATAGCCTGTTCCATAGCATAACTGAGCATACAATCTTTCCGCAAATCCGTCAGATCTGCTCAATGCATCACATGTTGTGGTCACCCAACGTATTGTTGACTACGACAACGGCGCTTATCAAGCCAGGCGTACAGTGCACTTGCGACTGGAAGTAACTGATTCGGACCCATGTTCTCGAAGCCGTCGTAAGGTTAACGATGTCGTTACGCTTTGCATTTTACCAGTTTTAACGACGTCGTTATTCTAACGACCGCTTCGGAAACATGGGCCCTGATCAGTCGCTGGGGATGTACGCACTGCATGCACATCGCACACAGCAACTCTATGACGATCCAATCAGTCATGTGAGTCAAGTCCTGACCGCGTATATCGCACTTGCGACTGGCAGCAACTCAGGTAACATATCCGGGGCGTTGAGACTCGACGAGACTTGGTTTCGTTCAGAAAACTGGCACTGTTCAGTTGCAAGCAACTGCATCGCAGCAACTGAACGAAACTGGGTACAACTAGTTGTTAGAAAGTTGAATATGTGCAACTTGCAGCGACTAGCAAAATCTCAGTTCCAGCGAGTTGCAAGGACGTGTACATCGGCCATTTCTGGGGACTGATCAGTCGCCTCCAGTTCCAGCTAGATCCTCCCAGTCGCCAGTAGCTCAGTGGCGACTAGTTGTCTCCGGTCGCAAGTGTGATGTACGCCGATGTGCCAGCCACTCGCCAAAGGCCATGCCGGTGGATTCGGCCATGCAATATACTGTGGCACAGTACACACAACAGATCACCAGAATAATTTCACCATTTTCTGTCACACACTGTATCCCCGAGAGCAATACTCATGGACATAGCTCTCGATGGATTGTTAGGTGGCCATAAGTTGAAATGAGAACCATGTCTCGCGGTAAGATCTCAACTGACACACCTAAATGGCCTAATGATCAGATGACGACTATTTTTCACGTGTTATGATTAGCATCGTTTGGCCAGCTATGATTACGGCTACTGGCGAAGGTGATGTCAGAGCACTAGGCCAGAGCAGCCAAATGAACAGTACACATGCAGCAGACATGTTTTGTAAAGAAGGACGTGATTGGTGATACATGATTTCAACCTGACCAATGAAAACAATTGGAGGTCCTTGCACATTCTAGAGTATACATGTAGACAATTCTCAAATTGACGTAAAGATCTGCGCACTCCGCCGAAATCGCAACCACAACCTCGGTCTGAACCTGAATGACGTGACGCAGAGAACCCCACGACAGCGACTTCGAAGACGTTGCATCAGAGTTGACCATAGCTGAATCATGGATTGCGTCAGGACAGGTGGTTTCAGATCGAGGTTCTTGTTGCGATTTTGGCGTAAGTGCGCAGGTCAGCGAATTCGAGATTTGTCTATTGTATTTGGTTCTTTGCATCAGGCGTGAAGCCAAAGCATTATTGTCCCTGGTAAGTATGTAAGAGGCCATCTCAAGCTACTCATGTTCCTCACTCAGAAGTGGGATTATGATTTCTGGGATTTTGACTTGAAAGTGTCTGAAAACGACCCCAATGTGGGGTCGAAAATTCACAAATATCGCGAGACGACTTGGATTATATTCTTTCATATTGTGTGTCTTTTTTTGTACTTTATTTTGCGTACATGGTAACTCGAGTAAGATCGACAAATTTCGACCAATCAGATTACCCGATAGAAAAGAAGACACAGAGTCATTATTTAGTCATGAATCGTTGGCGGATCGATAATTATTTCTGTTCCTGTCATACCTTTGATATATTTATCGGAAGATCAAATCGTGTTATTCCACAAAGAGTCCCTAAACTCAATTCCTGACTCGTATCAGCAAGATTCGATCAAGGGCTGGTTGATGATCTGGAGGGGGGGGGGGGTCGGGAAGGCGTAGTGGAAATATTTGAGCCTGGCACCATTGAAGCTGCTGATTCAATCCTCGGTAGTAAATGTTGCCATCCCTGTCAAGTGAAGAAAGAGCATGCAGGTGCGTGTCCAGGGGGTCCAGACCCCCTGCATGCGCAGACCATAGATTTTCTTTACATAATTAAAAGGGAGAGAGGCCAGTAGATGTTGGCTGAAATGCTGGGAAATGGTGTCTTCGGTGTGCAGATTTTACAAAATTTTCCCTCCCCCTCGGGCTTTCCTAGACCACCCTCTGCTCGAAATCCTAGACACGCACCTGCTGGTATGAATGGGGGGGGGGATTGAACACGGTACCCCCCCCCCCCCAGGGGATATGCACAAATCGCAAGAGTTGAACCTATTCAACTTCTATGTCATCCCGACGGGCGTAATCCATTTGCAGTCGACCTGAGTTACGAATCCCTGCGTGCAGATGCCGCCTGTCCCGCGATGATCGTACACATTTTCACTTTTGTGACCTGACCATGATTGCGACACCTGATGATGCCGACTGTTCCGTCGCAGCACAGGCAGTCGCAGTGTAACCGGACTATTCAACAACGCATCAATTTTCATCAGATTAGATTTTTTGTGTGATGCAATTGTAAAACAAATTGGTCTGCAAAGAATTATCCCATCAGATGTTTGAAATTGCTGCAGTACGGCGTAAAACGATTTAAAACAAAATGACCGGATGAAATTAACAATTCTGGCAACGATATGGGATTATTTGCCGCCATCCATTGACGGCATAAAATTCCCATAATTCTTCATCAAATAATGCTCCGTACCGAGCAGTGGACCGCAAACGTGGCTGCATTTGTTTCTGGTACTATGCGCTTGAATCTAAATAACGTGTTCACGGCTTTTATATAGTGCTATTTTACTGCGGTAGTGTCAGCGGTGCTTCACATTATTACCCCAGTCTCTCCATAAACCTTTCTGGGGAACTCAAGGAGCAGTTCATTCAGCGCTTCACACGATCCTTTCAGATTAATGAGGAACCGGAGGAACTAGTCTGTGACGTGGCGCTGACGAACAACTCAGCTAAAACTATGACGTCGAAAGTCAAGCCAACATTATTTGCCATTTAATTCTGAAACTACACCCTACTTCTAGCCCTAATATACCTGAAGTAGTCCATTGAATTTCGAAATTTACACGTTTATCATCAAGTAAAGGACTGACTCAATGTATCTGAATGTTCCGCACTTAACACCAGGGCCAATAATGGTTTGGATTCGGCCTCGATTGAAAAATCAAACGTCTGTCGTATGGGACAGAATGTGTGGTACCTTGTACCTTGTTTCTTTGGGATGTCAAGTAAAAGACCCCATCCAAGTGAGCAACAAGTGAGTGGCTTGCGATGGCCTCTTCCGTACTTAAAGCACCACGGTATTGCCACTTTCTGTCGACAGCCGGCGCCACCGGTACCATTCTCCAATACTGTAGTTAAGCCTTTCGCCCCAGTGTTGGAGAATGTATGATTACACTACAATGCACGTAGTAGCATGTGTAGTTTTCCAAGTCGTCAATAGAGGTTGCCCTTAACACGGGTAGGTGTAACGCAGGGTTGGGAAGCAACACGGGTAGGTGTAACGCAGGATTGGGAAGCAATACTGTGGTCCAATTTAACACTAGGGCCAATCTCGCCCTAATAGAAATTCAAAACTACATGTACAGGGTTTCCGCCAGGATTTTTTTCCAGGGTACGACCTGTAAGGAGGGGGGGGGGGAATTTTTTAAAAAAATGTTGAAAAAAAATTTTTTTTTCAAAAAAAATTTTTTTTGTTAATAATGGCCTCCAGAGTCATTTTTTTACACTCCAAAATGCAAAATTAGTCTTCCTTCTGCATGAAAGTTGCATTTGATGTGTAAAAAATTTAAGAAAAACATTACTGAAGTGATTTTTTCAGGGTACTATATATTGTACCCTCAGATTTCTTTAGGGTACTATATTTGTACCCAAAGTACCCTCTGGCGGGGACCCTGATGTAGAAGGCCAAAGATATCCTTGTTCAATGCCATCCCCGACACCCACCCTGCATCACAGTATGGGTACAACTGAGTTGTTTTTGCACATAAACATCAAAACCATGAACCTGAGCTTCACTTTGATTGACCGGGATCATTATTGACCGAACCGCCGACGACTCGGCAAATGTTTACCCACACTGAGCCTATCAATTTCAAATCTGATCGCGGGATAAGTTAGCAAAGTCTACTGATGCAAATTTCAATAATTTACTGGGGATTGGATGACGGGCGGTGTGTTGTAAACGTGATCGTATTGACTGGAGTCTTTGAGGCCAGGGCAGTCTGACACAAGTCGATAACGACACTGTGGTACATACGAAGAGTAAATTCTGCTTTGTGTCAGACCTTACATGACTGAAGGTGTGGTCAAGCTCGTGTTACGATTGCCTGTGCTGTGACAGAACAGTCAGCATCAAGTGAAGAAATCACGGCCAGGTCACATGAATGTGAAAACGTGTGCGCTCATTGTGGAACAGGTGGCATCTGTGCGCACGGAATCATAACTTGAGTCAGGTCGACTGCGAATGGATACGCCCCTTCAGGAAGGGACAGAAGTTGAACATGCATGTTCAACCCTTGCGGTTCGTGAATTTTTCGATCGGCGACTGATCCCGATCGTCGCAGGTGAGACGCAACTGCAGTCATGTAGTCACACCATATCCCCGGTGACTGATTTGCTCCATGCGTACACGCCTCAGACACTAAGTAGGAGGTGTTCCCGAAAAAGTCAGTTGCCGCCTGTTTCGTGCCCTCACAAGGTCGACCTGACATCAGCATTAAGCCTTTGTTTATACTTCGACGCACGGCCATCGCCGGCGACCGACGCGCTTTCTTGCGTTCGGCGCCGACCCCAACCCCGTCGTGCGATTTGGTCGGCGTCCAATCGCGAGGCTGTACGTAATTACTTGAGTCATTTCATAACGGGTCGCCGTCGCTAAAGTACGCTGAACTATGAATCAATTCCGGGAAGTCGGCGTCCAGATTTGATCGGGCGTCCGACGCCGATGGTCTTGCGTCGAAGTATAAACAAGGCTTTAGGCTTCTATTACTAAGCATGATGAAGTTTTTATGAATTTAGTATAAATTTCTGAAAATTCCTTTTTATTGCACAGTAAAAGTCATGAGCCATTCGCTTTTTTTCAAAATCCTGAAGGCACATTTATGCTTTCATCTTTAAGTGCAGACAAATTACCTTTAAGTTTGTCATGGCTGAGAGAGGCATTTTTAATCTGCAGAGGCGGACAAATGGAGCCCCGAATGACACAGGTGGGTCGACTTCCTCAGTAGACAGCCTCCAACAAGAGCTACTGGAAATCTCTCACCCCTTGACTGCATTCCCTGGGATCAGCTGT
Organism: Notospermus geniculatus; assembly: GCA_002633025.1. NCBI lineage: Eukaryota > Metazoa > Nemertea > Pilidiophora > Heteronemertea > Lineidae > Notospermus > Notospermus geniculatus. Next base: position 99,188 of record NMRB01001398.1, read on the forward strand.
ATCATATAACAAAGTGGGCCTCTAAAAACACCACTTAAACTTTCATCTTCAATGGCGCGCAAGTTTCTTTAAGTTCGTCACGGTATCGACGATTCTTTGATCCGACCCTGGAGAACGCAGAAAATCATCCCGTATCTTAAAGCTATTAGAAGACCCTACGGTACGACTTCAAAACGTCTCAGCAATACAAACAATAGATCCTGTAGAAGACATAACGCTCGGGAAAAATGCTGTTCAGGTTATTCCTCAGAGAGCCTTCTTTGATGTATTGTAATGGTATTAGTAATAGAGAAACTTTGAAGCGAGTTCAAAGACGTTTATAATCGAAGTCCTGATCCGTAGTTCCTCAGTTATTTCCTGTTGCTGTGATTTTTGACTTAAAGCTGGTGAGACAGCTATATGCTGACGTTGGGAAGAAAGTAAGTTCAGGGTTGTCCTTGGCAGGTCATATGTGTATTTCCAGCCAGGAATGAGTCTTTGGTATTATATTTGTGTGTACACGGAGGTTCGGTTGAATAGACCCTATACCGGTACCAAATCCTATGCCGCCATATTTGACGTCGAAAAGGGTCAAAATTTGATGGATGTATAGAGGGTACCTATAATACATACAGTTTCAAGGTCAAATCATTCTAGTTGCAGTAATTTATAAAATATGGGCCAAAACCCATTTTAAAGATGGCTGCCTGGTGGCCATGTTTGTGGTAGAATCGTGCGGAAAATTGCTGAACACAGAGGGCACCTTGAACATTCACCCTGTGACCTTGAAAAGTAGGTCAACTCAAAAACCCGTTAGATATGTCATGTATCGGCATTTAGAGGCTTAAATTGCCGCTGCATAACCTTGGGAGTCGCAGTTCTGACTTACAAGTGGAATTCTGGACTTAAAGCTGATATATCCCCAAAATAGGGAGTAACTTCATTTTCAGCCCCTAGGTGGCAGCAGCAGTACCAGAATGAGCAATCTATATGAGGGCCGCCAAGTCCCAAAACAATCCCTTTTCCTTTGGAAATACGGACAATAAACAACATAGTATGCATGCTTAAGTGGTTAATTTGAAACTCAAAATATCTGCCTCAAAAAGATTTCAAAGCTCAGGGGTAATTATAGGCTTCAAAGATGAGCTATTCACATCGAAATCTGTAATTATTGCATCTAAGTCGTCGACATCATCCTTAGCCTCGTCTGCATCCTGTCATAATACTCAATATCCGTTTTATCCCTCGCATTACGGTGTACAGAAAATGGCCCTATTGAGTAGAGCCACTTTAAGAGTAATTGCGTTCTAAGGGCTCGGTAAATTTTATCCCTGAGGCTTAACTCTGGAGCGGAGGTGTTTCAGTCAAGTGGAACTTGTGTCAAGCAATCAAAAGTTTTAAGAGATAATCAACTGATGCTTTTATGTAGTGCTTTCAACTGTTCTGTATTTTCAAAGCGCTTCACGTTATTACCCCAGTCTCTACTGAAACCTTTCTGGGGAATTCAAGGTTCTGGCCCTATGCCCTGCAACAAATGTCTTTCAGACACTAACTTGAAGAATCCTAAAAGCCAAGTGGTTGTCAAGTTTGCTCAGCCATAAGCCATATGGGATTAATCATCCCTGGCTCTTCACATCCCTCACACCCCTCACATGGGACAGTAAGCCGTGGTACCTTGTACCTTTTTTGCCTCTGAAAGGGGAGGAGCATGTCGAGTAGCTTGAGACGGCCTCTTCCATACTTTCAGGGCAAATAATGCTTTTGGCTTCGGCTCTGATGAAAATACAATACGATAGGCCCACAATACTGTTCGTTACGTCAGTCAAGTTAGGCCCAATTTCTAAGTACGCTGGACATTCTGTGAGGGGTGATACTAGCTGTTACGAGAAGAGTGGTGTTGATTCACGTCGACCTATCGCGGCCAACTACGGTCGTTTCTTCCATTTCAATGGGGAACTGGCGTGCCCAAAGGAGGCGCTGGGGAACAACTCAGTTTTAACACAAAAGCGCATGCGTTGCGACGTTGAAAACGTCACTGACGTTGTGCATCGTCCGTGATGTTATGGCCGATACGTCATTCAGAATCAATGCCATTGCTCTTCGGTCGGTCTCTTATTTGCGCTAAAATAGTCAATTTTACCGATGAAATTCAACATGTTCCCGCTTGAATTTTCATTTGAAAACATTCAGATATGTTGAGTCAGTCCTATACTTGATGATGAATGTGTAAAATTCGAAATTCAATGGACTACTTCAGGTATATTTAGGGCTAGAAGTAGGGTGTAGTTTCAGAATTAAATGACAAATAACGTTGGCTTGACTTTCGACATCGTAGTTTTAACTGAGTTGTTCGTCAGCGCCACGTCAGGGACTAGTTCCTCCGGTTCCTCATTGAGTACAGTCTAGGACTGTACATCTCATGAAAAATATCCTTCTTTTCTTTTTAACCACGAGACAAGACTAAACGAATTGAAAACATCTCCACCAGTCGAATAAGTTGTTTGGCTATTGATATGTAATATAATATCATCGGTTTAAGATTTGATATATTGGTATGAAACGTCTCTCTCGCCGCAATACACGCATCGCCGAAAGCTCCAATAAACGCGAAAATCGGCTTTTGACACCCAAACTCAAGTATGAAATTTAATTAAAATAACCTCCGTCTTGGGGTATGCGATTATCTCTGGTCTGGTATGTTGCCGGGGGCGATGACCATATATTCGTGTTATGATATGTTCCGGCTCAGTCAAGGGATCAGAGGGATGTTCACACGCTGCTCGAGGAAATTCAGCCAATAGGATTGCATGTACTTTATAAGATGTGATGATTTTTCAAGGTAGGCGCTACATGAAAGCCAATTGGCTGGCCTGTAGTAAAGCTGTTGCAATCTTATTGAAGTCATAATCTTTTTGACAAAAGCTATTTTTTGGCCCGAAAAAAGTGAATTTTTTACAAGGAACATAAAATACGTAAAATTGCATTGACTACCACTCAGCAAAATGCAAAAGCCAATAGTTGCCCTTGTACCTAATAAAACTCCATTTTGTATAAAGTAAGTGAAATCCTATTGGCTGACCTTTCCTTGTCAAAGCCAATAGGATTTCACATGCCTTTTAGAGTGATATTTCAGCTGGTACAACAAATTGTTTTATTGGTGATGTAATATTTGTACTATTTTGTGATTACGTAATATTTGAAGTGCATCTCCCCATTTTAATTTTAATTTTTGTTTTGAAATTTTATTTTTTTTGTTTTTAATTTTAAATCCAACTTGACACCAGCAAAATGCCGTTAACTCACATTTCAAAACTTGGACATCTTTTCTCGTATAACAAGAAGTTCACTTTCAATCCGATTTCTTGGCATGTAATTTGCATAAATAGCGCCAAAGCAGGACAAACCTATTTCACATGTCATGCAAACGTAAGCCGTGAAATCCCTCAGAGATTTTATCGTGGGACATCTTCAATTTTTTTCAAGATGTGCCGCATCAAGATCACATATAGATCAATTGGACAAGTTGGATAAAAAAGTTCGGCAAAAGTGTCACTCAAATATTAGTAATTGGCACTAAGCTTAATGTGACTGGCACCTGTCAATCAACATCACTATTTCAATTAGGTTATGATTTCATGAAGGGTAACATTGCTATAAGTATTTGGCAGAGTGAGATTATGACTTGTGCGTCACCTGTCAATCAAATGATTGACATGCCAATTAGGTTAGTAGTATCACGATACAGAACACTGCAATTTCTTCAAATGGTCATATTCATATTTGATTGGAGTTTCCATCAGGGCCGAAGCCAAAGCATTATTGGCCCTGGAAAGTATGGAAGAGGCCATCTCAAGCTACTCATGTTCCTCACTTGGATGGGGTCTTTTACTTGCTCTTGCAAAGGCACAAGGTACAAGACACCACAGCTTCCTGTCCCATGTGACATTCCATCGTGAAGAGCCAGGGATGATTACAGGCCTAATCCAATTTGACCGGGGCTGGTTTATAGGCATCACCAGTAGCATCGCGGAAATAAGACCGGACTTTGATTCCAGGGGGACTTTAGATCCCTGTCACACTGGGACCTGCCACTTGCTACGCAGATGTCATAACCAGAAGGCTATCAAGGCCCCTGTATATGAAACATATGAACAAAAATCTCGTGAGTACAAAGTTAATATATCTAAAACTGAAACCAAAATGTCTTTGCTGTTTATGTCAAACGATTTTTCACACCTTATGGCTTTGCCAGTATTTCAAAGAAGATTTTTTCCAATTGATTTAATACAACGAAGCGAGTTTAGTACTTTACAGTGAACTAAAGTCAAACAAAGACACGAGATGGCTAGAAATAAAGTAATCATGTTGGTGTATATAGGTTGCGAATGATATGCTGAGTGCGTATTTTCATAAATGCAACGATAACATATGATGCAAAGAATATTTTGCCGGCCAGCAATGCAGAAGGGCTGCCAGGGCGGCACAATAGAAATGCCTCTTTGTGTTTGTATATTTCCGTCAGGGCCGAAGCCAAGCCATTATTTGCCCTGGTAAGTATGGAAGAGGCCATCTCAAGCTACTCATGTTCCTCACTTGGATGGAATCTTTTACTTGGCCTTGTAAAAGTACAAGGCAAGGCACCAAGGCTTACTGTTCCATGCGACGGACTGAGCCAGCGATGATCAATGTCAAGCTACTCATGTTCCTCACTTGGATGGAGTCTTTTACTTGCCCTTGTAAAGGCACAAGGTACTGTACAAGGCACCACGGCTTACTGGCAAATGTGACGGATCTGTAGAGCCAGGGATGATTAATCCTACGTGGGCCAGGTTGCAATTTCAAACCTGGGACCTCCTACTTCCTGAGCATGATAACCATTCAGCCAACAGGGCTCTTCACATCGTCCCCGCTATAGTCCAGTCAATAATATGTTTTTTGCTAATAATGTCCCCATTTGGATAAGACCGTATCTTATGTCCTCAATTTGTGATGACCAAGTCATTTCCATTCTGACTAACTGGGGACACATGGCCACAATGCATGAACAGATTTCATGCATGTCCCCATTTGGCTGGTATAGAAAGGATATCCCCATCTGACATGAGGCAAATTTGTAGGCCTCTATGTGTGTGTTGTGTGTTGTGTGTGGGTTGCAAGGTGGGCCCGAAGGACAAACTAAAGAATCTTTCTGTGTGACAAACATTAAATATTTGCACAAGATGAACACCCCCCTCATGGAAAGGCAGTCCCATTACAGTGCCATTGCAGTCCCTTTGCAGTTCCAGAATGCAGTACTGTTGCAGTACTATTGCAGTCCCATCTGCACCCATGCATGAACCCTGTACTAAGAGATAGGCTTAGAATTATTTAAATGAGCTATGCAGTCCCTCTCAGCAGTCCCATTGCAGTCCCAGATATGCCAATGAGGTCCTATCTGCAGTGCTGTTGCAGTCCCCTTGCAGTGCTGTTGCAGTCCCTCCGAGCAGTGCTGTTGCAGTCCCCCTGCAGTACTGTTGCAGTCCCACTCTCAGCAGTGCTGTTGCAGTCCCCCTGCAGTACTGTTGCAGTCCCACTCTCAGCAGTGCTCTTGCAGTCCCTCCCAGCAGTACCAATGCAGTCCCCTGAGTTGGCCAAGCACAGTTGCCCATACCCTGGTATGCTGCAATACATACACTCTTGAGTCTGCACACAGAAGATTTTTGGTTGGAAAACTTAGAATTGTAACTGGGATTATCCTTGAAGTGCACTGATCAAGTTGATAATTATGATATACCGGTATATCACAAATTCTGCTCAGAGCATCAACTGTAGAAACCTCTACGAAACTTGTGAATTCACCATAAAATTGATAGAAAATCATTGAAGGTGAATTTTAAAAACCGGTGACGGCACCAGCACTATGGACATGATGGACAGTGCATGCTTGGAACATGTGATATTTTGAATTGGATAAAGGGTGCAATGGAAAGGTTGAAAAATGAAAACTTACAAAAAATTATTGTCCCACCTCCCACATTGGCTCCTACTTCATGTACTTGACTAAAGGCAACACATTGAACCACCATTTGACCAAGATGGCCCAGAAAGAAACGGTAATAACTCCACCAAAGGAAAACCACATTTCCAAGATGGCCGCTTGGCTCCAAAATGTTTTCAAACAGGTCACATGACCATAAAGATTACTCAATCATGTGCAGTCCCATTGCAGTCCCCCAAACATTCAAAGAAATAATGTTAAGTCCGAGCAGTCCCGTTGCAGTCCCTATTACAACAGCAAATATTATTTAAGTCCATGCAGTCCCATTGCAGTCCCATTATGCAGTGCTATTACAGTCCCTCAGGAGCTACCTCTAATTGGGCAGTACTACTGCAGTCCCCTCATTAAATGCAGTCCTATTGCAGTCCCTTTATGCAGTCCCATTGCAGTCCCTATACCTGCTGCAGCGCTATTGCAGTCCCACTGTGCAGTACTATTGCAGTCCCCATTCCTGCTGCAGTCCCATTGCAGTCTCGTTTCCCAAAAACACAAGTCTCAGCAGTACCATTGCAGTAGGGGCTGCATGTGCAGTAGGGGCTGCACTTCCATGAGGGAGTGAATGTTCTACTAAAGTACATCATATAAAAGACATCGCTCATAGCTATGACGTCATTAGATCTTCTCTGCAGAAAGTAACATTTGGAACATGATATCAAATTGTCCTTGTTTGACCTGAACATCCATCTCGCTTTAGCAATATGTCGCAACTTAACCGAATCACACTGATGCGGTATGGCAAATCTTCAATGAATCACCGGTATAAAGAATGAGCGACGCTGTCGCTCGGACTTGACAGAACGTTAACCGCGGATTTTTAATAAAATCCACAGAACCGATATGTCTGAGCGGCTTATCTTGGGCTTCCAGCTGCCTTGAATGGCACTTGAGCAGGATTCCACGACGAAGAAGCAACGGTCCTTTTTATCTTTCGCTTTGGCTCAAAGAAATTAGTTTTGCTAATGTTAGACGGTGACTTAATGGATTAACCATTAGAACGCCATGAAGTTGGGGTGAAATTCTTAGTTGTAAACAAAGAGATTCTAGAACATTTTAGAATATTGCGACCTGTATGTAAAGAGATTCTAGAACATTTAAGAATATTGCGACCTGTATGTAAAGAGATTCTAGAACATTTTAGAATATTGCGACCTGTATGTAAAGAGATTCTAGAACATTTTAGAATATTGCGACCTGTATGTAAAGAGATTCTAGAACATTTTAGAATATTACGACCTGTATGTAAAGAGATTCTAGAACATTTTAGAATATTGCGACCTGTATGTAAAGAGATTCTAGGACATTTAAGAATATTGCGACCTGTATGAAAAAGATTCTCGAACATTTTAGGATATTGCGACCTGTAAGTAAAGAGATTCTAGAACATTTTAGAATATTGCGACCTGTATGAGAAAGATTCTAGAACATTTTAGAATATTGCGACCCGTATGAAAGAGATTCTAGAACATTTTAGAATATTGCGACCTGTATGTAAAGAGATTCTAGAACATTTTAGAATATTGCGACCTGTATGTAAAGAATCACCTGCAGCCATATTGTATGTCCGATTGGGCCGAAACTCGGTATTTTTGAAGGTACCCCTCTAATACATGTTTGTGCAAGACATGAAGTTGCTCGTTGAAATAATGACGAACTGTAGGAGGTTCGTTACTTTTGTAGAAGTTTGACCTCTGTGACCTTGAAAAGAAGGTCAAATCAAAAACCTGTTATACATGTTATGTATCCTCATTAGATACACCTATGATAAAAATTTGGAGATGATCCAGTCATTAGTTCAGGAGTTATTTCACTTTTTGTGTTTTTGGTTTGGCCACCTGGTAGCCAAGCCAAGAATCGAATCGGACCGAAACTTGTGTCATAGGTCATCTGACCTAGAGGTATATGTGTACAAAGTTTCAGGTCAATAGTTCCAGTGGTTTTGAAACGTGCCCTGCTAACGGAACACGACGGACGACGACGGACGCAGACCCACGACAAGAGCTCACCCCAGGTGAGCTAAAAATGTTCTAGAATCTATTTGAGCTAAAAACTTATAGCAAGAGAAAATCGTCTGCAGTGCACAAGTTCGTTGAGATTGCAAAAGACAGTCATTGACATATATATTATGAGAACTGATGTGTATGAGACTTGCATAGTGCTTTTTTGGCCATGAATTCCTAGCAACGTAACAAAAAAACACAGCTATCATTGTCCATCTTTGCAATTCAGTGTCGGAAAAAAACCCGACTGAGAGAAAATCGAAGAGGCCATATGCGCAATATTCCCAAACAAAAAAGCCCCAGAAAAACAAGAAAAATAACGTCGTGACAAGTGAGCAGAAAATGTGTATCCCGTGATGCGAATAAACTGATACTGATTTATGTATTCCTTCGAAAGAAGCTGCGAAGCCATTTGTATATGAGACTACATATCTTATTAAGTATTCTGTTGGTGTGTAACATGTCAGGTTACCAGGAGGAAATCATAATGATTTGCCTGCTGACGTATCGACCTGACACATTTTCTATGCATTTTTTATTTGCCGTCGCCAATTAGGGCTTATACACTTGCCCCCAGTGTTTAGTTGGCCATAGGTATGGTGCCAAATCTGAAGGGTAATCAATAGATGGCGCTGCATTGGCTGACGAGATCATGGCGATTAGATTGCTTGCAACATCGCCTGGTTTTAGGTAAATTTATCGATGTCTTTCTTATCTACAACTCAAGACCACAACACAACAACTACAGATCATGAATTTTTGAAGTTTTTATTCACGGATATAACCAACCATTCGGGAGGTTAGATTAAAATTATTTTAAGACAATTATTTTGCAGAGAAGATGCTCAAAAATCAACATATCATCGTAAAATGCGGAGAAATCAAAGCTGGCAGGGCAATTCCGCAGAAAAGTAATTCGTGACATCGCTAACTTTGACTTGTGATCAATTATGACACTTAATCAGTTCAATTGCGTCTCCTTTCATCTAATAATTATGATGAATGCTTTCTGTAATCCAATCACGATGATGGAGTGTTGCAGAAAGTGTTTAAAATAAAGTAGAAGTATTATCTTCTGTGACAGGGCCTATTTTTAAACTGCAACCATTTTGCTGCAACATCGCTGAATTGATTGAAGAGTATGCACTCTTCACTCTGAAGAGTATGCACTCTGCACTCCTCACTCTCTTTGACAGCGCAGGTTTCCTCCGGGCACTCCGGTTTCCTCCTGCGTTACATTAAAATCGCCCAATATTGTCTATAGAACCAATAATGCCGAATTTGGCGCTCGGTTCTCAACTCAATATTTTAAAGAGTATGCACTGCGTACTTTTCCATCAAGACCAAAGCTAAAGCATTATTGGCCCTGGTAAGTATGGAAGAGGCCATCTCAAGCTACTCATGTTCCTCACTTGGATGGGGTCTTTTACTTGCCCTTGCAGACACAAGGTAAAAGGGACCATGTCTTACTGTCCCGTGCAACAGACGTGAAGGGCCAGGAATGATCATTCCCAAATGGCTGGGACCTGCAGTTAGATAATGCCCCCATCACACTGAGCGAGTTTTCAGTATGTTGTTGAAAATGTTGCCGAACGGGCTCAAACTGTGTGTGAACTTTTTACAGTCTTTTTACGAACTTCATGGATGGGCTCAGACGAGAAGAGTGCTCCAGAACTTCGAAATATCATTTGGCCAATGTTACACTTTCTACCCCGTTTTACGATTTTTTAAAGACGGGACAGGCCGTTTTGAGAACTACTTCATTGTGACAGTACCTTAAGCAGGCGTGATAATTATGAGGCTGTCATCGCTTCTCCACTGACTTCCTGTGACAGGACTCGAGGTGAAAGTAACGAATGGATTCGAACCCACACTCTTAGCCAAAAAGGTTCTTTAGGGGTTCTTTGTGCATCACCAGAGGAACCCCAAGGTTCTATATAGAACCTTCTGTAAAGAACCTGAAAGGGTTCCATATAGAACCTTTTGGTCGCTAAAGAACCCATAAAGGTTCCAGTTAGAACCCTTTTCAGAGGAAAAGGTTCTATCTGGAACCTCTAGGGGTTCTTAAACAACCCGAGGGTTCTTAAATCAGAGGGTTCTCCTGGTGTGGCAGCAAAGAACCTTTTCGGATAAGAGTGCAGGACCTGCACTTGCTAAGCAGACATGATAACCAAAAGGCTATCAGAGCTTCTCCACTGATGGCCTGCGAAAGGACTTTGTCAAGGGTGAAACTACCGAAGGCATCTCAGACAACCGAAGAATTCACGAACTCCACTCTGCACAATTTACTGACAAAACGACATGATTATTAGCATAGCAAATCCGTTTATAAACAACCAGGACATAAATTTTCCGACTACGCCAGTCACGGAGTGACTTTAATTAAATTCCGTTCCGACAATGCTGATTAATTTTACGTCTGTTGTATAAACGGCGCCCGTCAATCAAAAATGATTATTAGCCAATGTTTACGTTCTCTCCCGCAGCAATTACTCAAAATCTGAAAATTATTATCTTTTGGGATTTTTCATCCACAATGGCTCATTTTCGAAATTGCTTGCGCATTTTTTATTTTTGTGAGTTGCCGTCAAGCAAGTTGCATTCTCTCCGCTGCAAAACTGTCTAAGGCGGGTGAGTGGTTGGCCCTTGACTACCAAACTGTGCAACTGGTCAGTGCGAGTTCGGACTCCAGGTGAAGGTATATACACATTACAAGTTGTGAAATACTGAGGGTCTGAGGGTCCATCGGATGGGATTGAGGGTCCATCGGATGGGATTAAAAGCTGCGATCTCCAGTACCTGATTGTCTGTGCCAGGGGAAAATAAGACCCAGCAGGTGGACTCAAGCTGTCGTGGACTCCATACCCCTGGCAAAATCCCAATTTGTGACACCATGTAATGACGATGAAGATGATGATGAAAACAATCGAAAAGTCCTTCACACCACCACAGCAAGAAACTCTCCACTGTAAAGTAGCTTTAGCGCTTCACGTTATTGGACCAGTGTCTTAAAGACACCTTTCTTTCCGACTTACTCAATGCACCACCTGAACAATTTAGACAAGAATCATACTCTTAAGGCTTGCTACTTCTGGCAATTTTTATCTTCCAGCAAGGAATGGGCAAAAGTCTTCCATCCTCCGAACATGCAGCAACCACTTTTGAACACCTGCAACTGCCAACTCCACTTGACGTTAATGTCATGTGATTTGAGAGTCTATGCTGATTGGACAATGAAACTTGTGATCAGACCCAAAAAATGATGACGAACAGCACATACACTGTCGGAGAATTCTAGAAATTCTTTTGCCAACCCAAGCGGACGAGACAACCATTTACGATTATCGTGGCCAAGTGATAAAATTGCATGTAGTGTCATCATGTGAATCAAATCCGCAGCAGCTCTGTTACAAGTCTGGGCCCTTAATTACAATTCTAATACTCATTTTCATCTTCATCATCTACCTTCAACAGTGTAACAGGAATCAAAGCCACCCAAAATCCGAGTCCCTTTTTTTTTCAACAAGTGATTAGGCCTGCCCAAAGAAACTATGGAATGCGCACAGAAGAAGACCCAACATGTCCAAGGTGACACCAACGGTTTGTTGATTTCAGGATCGTCTGCCCGTTGTGAAATTTGACTTTCTCGATTTCTGTAGTTGTTGTCTGGTGTCACGTTCGGTCTTCTTCTGTGCGACTTCCGACTCATTTTGTTGTGCCGGGTCACATTTCTTTCACATGGACACTCCACTAGTGTGACACACTATTGTGACAAGGACTTGTATTCCTAGGACTACCTGCGCTCTTACACCAGAATCCAGGCCGGCTGCAGACAGCTCAAACCAAGTCCCTCTAATAACCAACAATCGAAAACCAATCACCAAGCAATCCTCATCTAAAACAATTACAAGCTGAAATGAACGAAATAACCACGTAGATTTCACCGTTCCAGACGCAGATAATTGGCCGCGATTCGAAATCTGCAACAGGGCGATCGCAATTACCGTCCGCGCCTTAAGAGCTAGGACAATTAATCCGTAGTTAAGGTAAGGGGAGTGCTTCGGTCCAGACAATTATATTCCGCTCAGGGATACATATTCGTGTGGTTAGCAGTTATAGAAATTAATGACTTCTGACGTTACCTGGGGTTTCGTTTTTGCTCTGGACGACTGCATGACATGCGAAGTTGGAGTTGGTAGTCCTTGTACGGAAATCTCCGTCTATAGAGCTTGTGCAGCGGCTCATTATGACCTCACGTTTGACCGGCGGTCCACGATGCTGGCGGTCAACGACAAAGTGCGCCACGTGCAGATCGCGTCATGGTTGAAGACGCAACACTCCACTTGCGCTGACGACAAACTGCACCACCACGTGGGTCGCCGACGTCATTTGACGTCAGTTTGACCGGCAAGATGGCGGATTTTTTCGTGATGACGTCACCTGCACAAGCTCTATTTGTCTCGATCTGCGGTCATATCTTTGCAATAAAACTTATATGCGCTACCTTATGCCTGGACATCGTGGGATAGTCCATCGCATGGGACTGTCATCTTCGATAATCAAAGGCCGATCTGCTCACCACACATCACCCTTCGAGAAACTGACCGGTCCACAGTGAATCTGCTGCCTCTCGAAGAGGAGGCCAATCAGAACCGGTGTTGAAAAATTTCCTTGTGGTACAAATAGTGGTAGCCAAACACCCGATATAAAGTGCAATATGATTGGTCGACCGGTAAAGTTGGCATCGTGCCAAGATACGCCGGGCCCGGTCTATTTCCTGAAGGGTGATGTGCGATGTAACGCAGTGGTGAGCAGATCAGCCTTCGATTATCGAAGATGGGGACTGTAAGATGTGCTAGTTTGTACCCTGCACCTTTCGAAGGGTAAAGTAAAAGACCCCATCAAAGTGAGGAACATGAGTAGCTTGAGATGGCCTCTTCAGTACTTGCCAGGGCCAATAATGCTTTGGCTTCGGCCCTGATGGAAAAAATCCATTATAACTGCATATGTGCCAGGAACTTTTATACCATCAGATTAGTGGTCGGCTAACCACAGTGTTGCCAAACTAAGTTGCATTCCGTGACACAGTTCGGAAGATACACTCTTGATCAATCGCTCGGAGAAACAAAATTGACGTGCGCATGGCAGCTGTCTCCTTTGCGGTTCGAAAATATTGGGGTATTGTCATTCTAACGAGGTGCTTTGTGGGAAAAACATCCTTTGTTGAAGAGGTGGAATAAGAAAGAGATGGTGAAGTAGCCATATTTTTTCAAGTTTCTCTGACATTAGGTTGGGTGTTCCGAGACTGGAAGGTAGTCACTTTTGGTCCGCGGATAGAGGTTTCCCACGTGACGTCATAGCTCAAAATCTCCACCATTTTGGCCGTCAAATGACACAACGTCACAGCATCAACACAGCGTTCAGCACGCAGTTTTAACGTTGTCGGCAGTCATCGGCCTCTTCTACACAGCCACCGACAGCAAGCCGTATGGACGATTCGCTTTGTTTTCAACACAGTTTTCACCCCAGACCAACTACTTATGCTCAGAAACTGTGAGAGATAAAGTGATTTGTTGAGTTGTATGCTCCCAGTGGTCTGTACAGGCCGCTAAAAATTTCAACCGAGAACAAGATGGCAGCCTCCATGGCTTCATTTTGACGGCCAATATGGCGGCCGTGTGACGTCAGTGGGAAACCTCTATAGGCAAAACATGTCTTGCCATTTTGTGTTATGGATGTAAAATTCACATAGAAACTATGTTTTTCTGTCATTTATTTATGTTTCAGTTACGTTTTCTGTTCATTCTGAGACACTCTGTACATACTCTAGTTAGAAAATCCGGGCAACTAACTGAATCGCTTGGAGTAATGACTTTATAACCAGCATGGTGGGATCCACTTTGAAAGAATTTACCTCGTAATATTTTTGTTATGATCTGCACTTGAATTAATGGTTATCATGCGGTGATCCACTTGTAGGAGTTCTGGAAGTAATAGTGTAAATTATAGAACGCAGGTAGTTCTAAAAGTAATCCCTACCTGCTCCTTGAAAATTTGACGTAAGTAATAGGCTACAAGTAATAGCTAGGCTATATCTTTTAGCAACCTAAGTTTCTTTGATTTATTTATTGTAATACACTGCGAATAATTTTTTTTTGTAATACACTGCGTATAAAGGTTGTTTTTTAACTCTCCGTCTCTGGGGTAAAACCAAATTTGAACGTACAATCTCAATACACCAATTTCACATCTCAAACGACCGCAGCACCCCTGGTAGAATTTTCAACGGCCACTTCCGTTTTCAACCTCACTATCAGGAGTAAGGCAAATATTTCCTAGATCGAGGTTGAAAAACACGTGTTAGTTCCTGATACCGCCTCCAGGGATCCATCCCCTGGCGGCTTGTTCCAAAAGCAGCAGAACCATATTTGAACCCTCAGACTCACAGAGACAACTGACTTTGCCCTGCGCTGCCCTGACATCAAAGTCAGTCAAGCACGAAAAAAGACTGTTAGTGGCAGGCATTCTGGTGTCCCAAGTGCCCAACCGAACGTTGCAGCAAAACAATTTTAGGAGCTAAATGAATCAACCTAAATTAGTTGTTCGTGGCACGGAATACGAAATCAAAAACAATCTATTTTATTTTTCTTTGTTGCATAATTCAATCATGTGTAGCCGTGTAAAGGCATTAAATATTGCGGAACCAACTGGTCGTGTTAACAGATCGACAAGCGAGGACTCGGCTGGCGTGGGTGTGAAACTGGTCGCTCACCTTCAGAAATCTCAAAGTTATCTAAGCTCTGGTGATCACGGGGAAGGGCCCCAAGACCCTCCGCTGGTGCTGGTGCCAAAGGCACTCATTGAGGTCCATCCGCAAAAGATATCTCTCTGGCGGTAATCATCGTATGTTTTCTACTAGATTTAATCCTATGAGGTGTTCTGAGTACACGCTCCTCTTCATCACCTACGTTTGAATTGAAGATGAAGATAATTGAGGTTTACAAGTCCCTCATTACATTGAGATGGACATTTTCTTGGTTTAGTTTCTTTGGCACAATACTATTCTCACAGCATTTGGTTTCTTTCCATCAGGGCCAAAGCCAAACCATTATTGGCCATGGTAAGTATGGAAGAGGCCTATCTCAAGCTACTCATGTTCCTCACTTGGATGGGGTCTTTTAAGGGCACCACACACGAGCGACAAAATCTGGGCGACCGCCTATTAAGAGACTGGTGGTGCAACTAGACATCAGCCAATCAGAAGCGCCAAATCTTGTCGCTTTGGCGGTCGGAAGCCAAGTCGGCCGACAAATCGGTCAAAATTGTCGCTCGTGTGCGGTGCCCTTTACTTGCCATTGCAGAGGTACAATAAGGCACCACAGCTTACTGTCTTGTGCGATGGACTGAAGAGCCAGGCACGTCACTTAGGGACGACAGAGCCCATAAGGATTCCTTTACCTAAAAGTATACGGTATACAAAAACGCCGGTTAACAATGGCTGCATGGTCGTGAATCCATTTGAAGCCTTTGTTAACCGACATTTTCGTATACCGTATCCTTCTATGTAAAGGAAGCCTAATGGCATAGGCTGGACTTGAACCCAGGACCTGCTGCTTGCTAAGTGAACATGATAACCACCAGGCTAGACTTCTCAATCATTCTCATCACGTACATATCATCTATACAGAACTCCATCTAAAAGTAGTTACAACTTCTAAGCCTTTCACCCGTGAACTCTGGCGATTTGCAAAAAGAATTTCCCTCCTCTAATGCATGTTTATTCAACACATGTTCGATTCAATCCGTGAGGTATTTTGCTTCGGCAAGCTTCAGTGCAGATCGCTAACGTCACTGGTGTTTATGACGTGTTTAACAACTTGTTTATGTCATATGCTTTACCGTGTTTACAAATGCTCTATTCTCGTTATTTATGATAGCATATAAAGTGGCCGTTTCTTGCCGCTATGTTGCACTTAGCTTGCTTGCACATAGCCACACTTTTACGATGAAGGGTATACGTCATGTACGTGTGTTCTATACTATCGCAGTGTAAGGCAGGCGTACATCACACTTGCGACTTGGAAGCAACTGATCAGGAGCTATGTTCCCGAAGCCATCGTTAGGTTAACGATGTCGTTAAAACTGGGAAAATGCATAGCGTAACGACATCATTAACCTAACGACGGCTTCGGGAACATGGCTCCTGATCAGTTGCTGGTGATGTACGCGCTGCACGCACATCGCAAATTCAGCAACTCAGTAAAACTAGGAGGATCCAATCAGTCGTCATGTCCTGACCATGTACATCGCACTTGTGACTGGCAGCAACTCGGGTAACATACGGGGCATTGGGACTCAATGAGACTTGGTTTTGTTCAGAAAACTGGCAATGATCAGTCGCAAGCCCGCGTACATTGCAGCGACTAAACAAAACTGGATACAACTAGTCGCTAGAAAGTTGAACATGTGCAACTCGCGGTGACTCGCAAAATCTCAGTTCCAGCGAGTTGCAAAGGTGCGTACACCAACCGTTTCTGGCGACTGATCAGTCACCTCCAGTTCCAGCTAGATCCTCCCAGTCACCAAGTAGCTCAGTGGCGACTAATTGTCTCCAGTCGCAAGTGTGATACAGACCATTTTATTCCATTTCAAACCTCTCTTTTTTTGGGACACACCGTAGTGTCTCGAAAAAAACGTGACAACGTTGCCATGTTCAGTGTACCCTTAAGACATTGTTGACACCCACATATGTCGTAAGTGTGTGTAACCATCCGTTAACAGAATTCATATACGACAGAATAAGTACGTTGGCAATTTCCTTTAAGTGACCAAGCGTGTGATGGGATATAAGGGATTGATAGCCAAGTGTCGTTTTCAAAGGGGAAATTTCTGTATCGCAATATGGTAGTTATGCAGTGCTTGGGGGCCTGCGGCCTTTTACCTACCGGTAAGTATTAGTATGTCGGTCGAGATTCTCAATCTGACCCATTTGGCATGTGACTGAGAGTGCATTTTTGGCCCCGGTAAGTTTGAGAGCCAGAATAATTAAAAGCACACGGTATTGCCACTTTCTGTCGACAGCCGGCGCCACCGGTACCCGTTCTCCAATACTGTAGTTAAGCCTTTCGCCCCAGTGTTGGAGAATGTATGATTACACTACAATGCACGTAGTAGCATGCGTAGTTTATCAAGTCGTCGGGTAGGTGTAACGCAGGATTGGGAAAGCCTACTGTGGTCCTTTAAATATGGAAGAGCCCATCTCAAGCTACTCATGTTTCTCACTTAAATGAGGTCTTTTACTTGCCTCTGCAAAGGCACGAGGTACATGTACAGGGCACCACAGGTTACTGTCCCATGGACGGACGTGAAGAGCCAGGGATGGTTAATCCCATTAGGCCATGGCAGGATTTGAACCCTGCGCTTCTGAAGCAGGCATGATAACTACTAGGCTTGGTGTGGCAACCACTTGCTAAGCCTTGTTCCTGGGCAAAAGTGACTTGCCCACCTTGCAGATAACCTTTTGCTCTCTGCTCATTTTATCGCCAATGATCCTTTCGCGAATCACCAGAGCCGTGGTTGCCAAGTAGTTAGCACGTCAGCTTAGCAAGCGGCAGGTTCCGGGTTCGAATCCAGCCCGGGCCACAAACCATCCCTGGCTCTTCACATCTGTCACATGGGACAGTAAGCCATGGTGCCTTACCTTGTACCTTTGCAGGGGCAAGTAAAAGACCTCATCGAAGAGTGGAACATGAGTAGCTTGAGATGGTCTCTTCCGTACTTACCAGGACCAATAATGCAATGGCGACGCCCATGACGGAAAAATCTAATACAAGAATCAAATCACACGGCTGAGAAACTTGGAAAGGTAAATAGGTAATTCAATGGTAAAATCATCAAAAGCCGACGCAGGAAATTAGATCTGGATTTTTCCAAAGATTCACGTCATAAAAATCAAATTGAAGAAGTTAATTCAATAAACATTGTAACAAACGTGAATGTATTGAATTAGCCTAATTAATTTTGCAGAAAATCTGAAAATACTCTTGGAAATCTTTGAATAGTTTTGGTAATGAAGTTTTGGGTGAAATTCTTCGTGTTCATTATTCGGCTCACTTGGTGACGAAAGATGAAAAGACCGTTTTTACAACATTCAAAGACAACCGTTTCTTCTGCGGTTGTGCTTTTTTGCAGCAACATGACTTTGGTTGCTTCTAGCTGATATCTCCAATAGTAAAATGTTGTAGCTCTAACTGAAATGTGCATGTGCAACAAGTCACTTTTGGGAAACTGACCAACACAAATTAGATGAGTGTCCATCTTCCCTTGAACCATAAAACCGTTATCTATGACCAAAGTTTCCTCCGTCATCATCGTCTATTGCCAATGATGGCTTACCAATCTCCTTAGAAGGCCCATCACAGCCACCGCACCCGACAAATCGCCACGATATCGTCATAGTTCTTCCTAAATAGAATCTTAGCCGACCCTAGCCACGTATATAATCTAGCTTTAGGTAATAACATATCTTGACAATGACCAGCAACACTCTATTATATAGAGCTTGTGTTAATAAACTTGAGAGATGCGTGGTATGACATGTATGAATGGCCATTGCGGAGATATACTAGTAGTCAGTTGTGGTACGTCGTATGTCTGTTTATGACTGCCCATTGAGGACCCTTATTAGACTAGTGGTTACCACATCAACTTAGCAAGCGGCAGGACCAGGGTTCGAATCCTGACATATAGGATTTATCATCCCTGGCTCCCTGACCCCTACTTGACCCCGCCTCCGAGCCAATCAGAACTCGTGAAACAAACTGCCGTTCAGCACTTTCTCATCTCTTCCTGCACACATTGGCAAGGATTTTGATTGGCACGTCGATTAGCCTTCGCACACTGATGATTGGCTGAGGCTCTAACCGCCTCAGAAGCGGGAAATGTGATGGATTCAAACCAGGCTAGATTGGCATCAGGCCAGATAGACTGGTGAGAACCAGATGGTGATAAAGTGACCACACTGATATGAACCTAATAGAGGAACTTCACGTGACGTCATCATTGACGTCATAATTCGCACGTCAGCCATGTTGGACGTCATTTGAAGCTACGAATGTGTTGGACGTGATGTCCAACATGGCGGCATCTCGTCACGGCAGTGACGTCACAATCGTCGCTGCACTTCCTCTATAGCTAGCTGCCTATTAAACTCCCTACACAGTTGTGTACCACGCCCCCTTCAGTTTACCCGCTACCCGCTCTCCACAACTGCTTAATTCGCCGCGTTTGGTCAACAGATGGCGCCGAGAGAGTCGACCAATGAGAGCACTGAGCAACCGGTAACTAAGCTGGCCTGAGACACTTTTTCATTGGCCAAACGGTTTATAGCCATGGTAGCACATGAACATCCGTTGCCAATGGGCCAAAGAGTTCTGAAAGCAGCGTGCTGATAGGCTGTAAAATTCGCGCCAGGCCCTGACGCCATCTGTTGACCAAACCCGGCGATTTCCACGAAGTAAAGCAGTTGTGGAGAGCGAGTAAACCGAAGGGGGGGGGGCGACTCACAACTGCGTAGGAAGTTTAGCTGCCTATAGAGGCTATGCACGTGACGTCATCAGCGAGGTGACGCCATGTTGGATGGAACGTTGTGACATGCTGACGCAGTGCATCTGACCACGTGCTCCGTCCATTTTCCATCCAACACGTGGCGTCATACCCATTGATGACGTCATTTGATGACGTCAATGCATAGCCTCTATAGGGTCCGTTTAACCATCAAAGCGCCAACTTTTGACCAGTTAATTTCTAAGTCAATCAACTACACCCCCACTGACTACAAATGGACACAACGACGTCATCACTGAAGTGCAGATTGGAAGACTTCCGTCCATTTTGATTGACAGCTGCGAGGGATCAGATAGAAAATCCTTGGTATATTTAGATAATCACGTTTGAGTAGAACGAACAGTTTAGATTTTCGAATCATTTCCTGGCATCATATTCTATTCAGAAATGTATGGATCGATTTGGATTTAGGAAATGGGCGATGTTATCTACGTTAAGTCTGTTAGATTTACGAAATAGAGCTTTATGGAGGTTCGATAGGCAAGCAACGGCACATTGCCAGTGTTTGAATTATGTTTAGTATTTTCCGAAACTGTCTGATTACAATATCTCGGCATTGCTCAGAAACTCAGACTCTTGCAGCATCAATAGCCTAGTGGTTATCATGGCGCTTGGCAAGTGGCAGGTGGTAGTTCAAATCCAGCCTTGGCCATATGAGCTGTTTCTTATGGTCATTCAGACACAATCCGTTCAAGTCACTCTTCATGTCCGTCGCATGGGTCACCTGTGGTGCCTTGTATCTACCTTGTACCTTTGCAAGGGCAATTGAAAGACCCAATTCAAGTGAGGAACGTGAGCAGCTTGAAATGGTCTCCCTCATGCTTACCAGGGCGAAGAGCATTCGGCTTTGGCCCTGATGAAAAAATTCAATACAATTTATTGGCTCGTATTGTAATAGCCTCAGAGTTAACGAACCGACCTTATCGGTCAGGAACTCCAGTATGCTCATTTGCCATGGTCTAATCGAAACTCAACAAACCCAATACCGGCATCTACTAATGCTAATTCTACGAAGTAACAAGGTCAACACCAACCTAAAAGTTAACGAACAACCATACCGATGTGGAACTCCAGTATGCTAATATACCAATGCCTAATCGGAACTCAACAAACTCAATACTGGCGTCTACCGATGCTAATTTTGTGAAGTATCCAACGCTCTCATGCCATTACCTTCAAGAAGACGGCAAATACCGGCGTAGCACCCTGATTATCCACTCGAAGTAACGAGGTCTCTTCGCGTCTTGGCGACACCGACGATCAAATTACATCACCGACGATGAGGATGGAAATTCGTCAAGATGGTAGACATCAAGATGTCCGCACGTAGAGGTTGACTAAATAGGAAGTCGAGACGCCAAGTGGGAATGCAAATGAGCAGTTATTCTTGGAGCCTTGATTGCCCAGGTGTTATCATGTCTGCTTACATGGCTTAGCAAGCGGCAGGTCTTGGGTTCGAATCCAGCCTGGGCCATATGGGATTAATCATCCCTGGCTCTTCACATCCACTGCGTATGACAGTGCCTTGTACCTTGTTCCATGTGCCTTTGCAAGGGCAAGTAATAGACCCCATCCAAGTATTGTCTTATATTATGGATACTGCCATCAGGGTCGAAGCCAAAGCATTCTTGGTCCTGGTAAGTATGGAAGAGGCCACCTCAAGCTACTCATGTTCTTCATCAAGGCCAAACCAAAGCATTATTGACCCTGGTAAGTATGGAAGAGTCCTTCTCAAGCTATTCGTGTTTTTCACTTGGATTGGGTCTTTTACTTGCCTTTGCAAAGGTACAAGTTACAAGGCACCATAGCTTACTGTCCGGTGTGATGGACACAAGGTCCAGGCTGGATTCGAATCCAGGACCTGCTGCTTGCTAAGCGGATGTGATAACCACTTTGCCATCAGTGCTACTCAAGAATGTTGTTCAATGTTCCCAGTATACACAGAGCTTTAGGAAAGAGATTGTTTGGACTACTCGCAAGGTACTGATGGACACCTCGTTTAACATGGTCATTGAACCATCTTTTTTTGAAGACAGGGATTTTGCCTTGTGGTTAAGGCGTGCTGCCCCTGAGTGCTGGCGCTCGATGCCAAATGCGAGGGTCCGAATCCAGCCATCTGGTGCTCACCAGTCTATCTGGCCTGACGGCCATCCAGCCTGGTTCGAATCCATCACATTTGCCGTTTCTGAGGGGGTGAGAGCCTCAGCCAATCATCGGGGCGCAAAGGAAAATCGACGTGCCAATCAAAATCCATGTTACAAATTTGAGCGTGAAGAGCAAAGGAAGTGTCCAACGGTGATTTGTTTCGCGAGTTCTGATTGGCTCAGAGGCAGGGTCAAGTAGGGGTCAGGTTCATTAATAATTTATGCATTAACGGAAAAGATGACATGATTCGGACAAGGCTAAAGACGGAGTCGATAGCCTTGTTTGGACAAGATGAATCCAGCAGGAAGCGATGTCTTTCACCTTAGAAACCCGTTACTATTCATGTTCTTTAGAAAAGTAGAATATTAGATTTCCAGTCATACTTATAATACTTATATCCTAATACCATCATCAATAGGAAATTGTCTGGTCCTGATAGGGTAGTGTTGCGATGTATCATCCAGAATGGCCACAAAAGACTCCATTAGTGATCTACAATAGCTATCATACAGCACTGATTAGCACCTGATAGTAGTTTTTATGGGTTCCAACCCTAGAACTCGATAAGGTGATCCGATGACAGCCATTTCCAGTCATTGGAAAAAAGTGAGTTGCTTATTTGTGCTGGTAAGTCTTTGGAAGGGTAAATCGGTAGCTGGTCGACTGAGATAGCGGAAGATATACAGGTGTGGCGGTAGTGATAGTTGAGAGGTGAATGTCCTAGCACAATTCATTTGCAAGTTGTTGGAAGGCAAAGTGCTACTTGTAGCTACAGTGGAACTGACTGAGGTGGAGACAGCAAGCCTTTAGATTCACCCAAAGAAACGACGCAACAATTCGGCCCCAAAATTAGCGCCGCCAAATGTCCCTGAATTCGATGCAAAATGTGCCCAAGTTATCCTGAAGTGACAAAGTCAAAAAGTTCCAAACGTAAAGATTTTATAACCGAAAGTGTTTGTCTCTGGCAAGAATCTGAAGGCCTGGGGAGACTTAGTACTGATATCCAAAGAAGGTAAATGTGGCAAAATAGATTTGCAACTTTTTAAAGGTTGATTGCTTGTTGAAGGATCAAGATAGAGAATGAACTACAGATGTGGTAGTAGTGATAGTCCAGAGATGAATGTCACTGCATAATAAGTGTTGAATTGCTTGAAGGCTATTCGGTAGCTTCAGGGTTTTAGTTAACAAAACAGGCTTCCACTGATTACGAGTGGAAATATGCCTTTTACCATTGGGAGCATGGTTAACTGACGGAACAGCCTTCCACTACATCACAGTGTACTTCAGAGTACAGGAGAGAGCTATTACCTCAATCAACCATTCTCCCACTTTCCACAAGTGGAGAAACTGCTTTGTACCATTGAAGAGCAATACCTTCTTAGCACAGACTTCCCCTTGACATGCTTGAAGTCCTTAGGAATTCCAGTCTCTCTTAATTGCATCTCGCTGGAAACCGTAACGACTCCGACATGAAGTATGTGGCGGACATTTTGCAATAGTTTCTGCAAATCCGGAAGCGGGGGTCATTAGTGTTACCGGAGTCAGTCATGGGTGGCCTTATGGGAATACTTGAGACTGACGGTAAGAGGTCTTTAGCGCAACGTACGACTGTCGTGAATTTTAAATGTACTTGGTATGAATATACTTCGGCTTCGTTCAACAGGTTGTTGCAACTCTTGGAATAGCTTGGCAAAGAATGCCTAGTGGTTCATGTTCGCTAAGGAGCCGGCATGTCTGTGGTTCGATACAATGGCTGCTTATGTTAATTGTGAGGTCAGGGGTTATGGATGACTTTAGACCAGGGCCCAGTTGCACAAAGAATCTTAAGTCTAAGAAAAAACTTAAGTCTGAAATGAAGCTATCAGATTTGCTGAAACCTGGGCCCGGTTTCACAAAGAATCTTAAGTCAGTTTTGTTGACTTAAGCCTCAATTTACCTGGCTTAGGCCTAAGTCTGCAGTTCTCAAAAAAACTTAAGCCAAAAAAGTGTCTTAAAGTTAAGACGGGTAGCTAGGAGGCTTAAGTCAGCTGGATTTGACTTAAATATGGCTGCCCTCTTGAGAAACTTCCCACTTCGCGAATATTTTTGTGTGTATCTAGGCCTGGGTTCCCCCTTAGGAGTCTCAACGCACTTCATGACCCCACTTACGCTGAATTGTTGACGTTGTGTGACCCTATGCCGCGCCGCGTCATGATTCTTTCAGTCAGTGCGAGGATTTCGTGTTGGATGTCGCAGTCCACTGTTGCAGGCTTGATGGGCCTAGGCCTGCACACATCATGACCATGCATGCATGATGACGTTGATGTTCATCCACCCGAAGTCTCCCCGTCCAGAACTATGGCCAAAGTGGTAGGCAATGCATGAATGTGGCTTCGTTTAGGCCTAGGTGGGCGTTTGCTTTGAGAATCTGCCATTTTGAGTGTTTACACTGGTGACCATGGTGACCGGATCATGTGACTCGTCATGTGATTCGCTTTCTCACCTCCTTTCGGGAAAGAGTTCCATTTCTGCATGACTTAAGTCACAGGCTACTGACTTAGCTGAGTCAGACTTTAGTCGCTTTGTGAAATGGGCTTAAGTCAGTGTCTTAGCTTAGCCAAAAATAGTGACTTAAGCCTACTGACTTAAGATTCTTTGTGAAACCGGGCCCAGGTCACATGATGACTTAAGTCAAACTTTAGACTTAAGATTCTTTGTGAAACTGGGCCCTGGTTTGCATGGCTTGAAACAAGTAGTGGTATAATGATGATAATAGGAAGGTTTCACAAGCGCCCGGTTAGGCCCTATGACGACGTTTATCTATTGTGTGGGTATACCCAGGTAAACGTCGTCGTATGGCCTAACCGGGCGCTTGCGAAACCAGTCCCTAATGCGAAACTTTTAGATTACACCTTCCACAGTCTCAAAGCACTTCACGCCATTACCGAATTGTGACCCGTGAAGTAAAATGAGTCGGAATGCACACAGAAGACCCACGGTGACACCAACGGTTTGTTGATTTCAGGATTGTCTGCCCATTGTGAAATTTGACTTTGTCCATTTCTGTAATTGTTCTCTGGTGTCATCTTGAGTCTTCTTTCCGGTGCATTCCGACTCATTTTGCTGTCACGGGTCACAATTGTCTCCAGAAACCTTTTAGGGAACTCAAAGAGCAACATATGCAGTGCATCACGTGATCCATTCAGACCAGGAGAGCATGAAATAGCAACCAGGCCAAAATGAACCCACTGCCACCTGTCACAATTCTTAGACTCAACTACATGTACATTGCCACCCCTCTTCTCCTGAGCAGCCACACGTGATACGTCCAGGCTTCAAAGGGTTACTAACTGCGGCAAACGGCAAAAGGCATTTGCCTTGTTTTATTATGCTTCAGTGCTTATTAGTAGCAATTTAATTAACTCCCGCGCAAAGATCAAATACGTGGGGAAGTTCTACCACGTTGGAGAGCTCTTCATCGTGTGGGAGGCTGATGTGTCAAATTAGCAATTTATGGAGAGAATGCGGTAGTGATATCCTCGTCCCCTTTCACAAGTATTCATGCAAGAAATTCGCTCTATGTACGTGAAGTATATAAGTGTTGGTTACTGGGGGGGGGGGGGGGGGGAANAATGCTGATGTCAGGTCACACTGCGATTGCCTGCGCTGCGACGGAACAGTCGGCATCAGGTGTCGCAATCATGGTCAGGTCACAAAAATGTGAAGTGTGTACGATCATTGTGGAACAAGCAGCATCAGCGCGTAGGGAATCGTAACTCGAGTTGGGTCGACTGTGAATGGACTACACCCATCGCAATGACACAGAAGTTAAATAGGTTCAACTCTTGCGATTCGTGATCGTTTTGATCGGCGACTGATCCCGATCGTCGTAACTGAGACGCAAATGTATGTCATGTCACACCATATCGGCGACTGATTTGTTCCACGCTGTCATGCCTCAGACGCAAAGTCATCCAGAAAAGTCAGCCTGCGCCTGTTCTGTGCCATCGCAAGGTCGACCGGACAATATAGCCATAATGCTGATCAGGTCACACTACGATTGCCTGTGCTGCGATAGAACAGTCGGCATCAAGTGATGAAAATCGTGGTCAGGTCGAAAAAGTAAAATTGTGCGCTCATCTTAAACAGGCAAGCCAGACATCAGCAATAAGTTGTGATTGACGACATTCCACTTTTTATGATTTATTCATGCCTTCTCACGCCTTTTCCACAAAAACTTTTTTCAATTCAATCCACATTTGGACAATCCCCTGTTGATTCGACGCACATTAAAAGTTAAAAAAATTTCAAATTTTCCAAAGAGTTATTTCGTAAGTTGCTGAAATCACATCTTGGGCAATGCATCTTGGGAAGAAAATCTCGTCAGATTCAGACAAAAATTGGTCGTTTTCATGTCGAAAACGATTACGTTACTTCAAATCCATCAACAGACATCTTTTTGATATCATTTACCAGGATAGACTCGCATTTAAATCGCTTCTTACCCAATAAAACGTAACCACAAAGGTATTTAAGAAACTTTGCTTTATTAAAGCCGACGATTAGGCAGTTTCGACAAATAGGTTTTGACAAATTGTTTTTTTCCTTGCAACAAAATGAAATGCTAGCGACCGCAGCTGTAAAACATGGCGACGGCTGGAACACTAACGTTGCTGATCACGTGAATGTGTACTAACAAGTTTTTACAAGTGGTTGGTTTGAATCCAGCCTGTGCTATGGGCTGTATGCTCCAATGAAGATTATCTTGAACTCAGGTTCTGAGCCACAACTTTTCAATTGTCAGATCATACCCTGGCAAACCTGAACAATTGAAAAGCTGTGGCTCAACCTGAGTTCAAGATAATCTTCGTTGGTGCATACAGCCCTAGGGGACTAACCATCCCTGGCTCTTCACATCCGGCTAATCTATACAATAAGAGGGAAGACGGTGCAGATTTGTTACACTCCTTCTGGAGATTGGGCATCATCCAAGTCATGAATGGTGATGTGATGTGTAGGCCAGGTATCAGTCTGTGTTTATAGCAATTAAAAACCGGGAAAAAATTGGTTCCAAGATGGTTCTGACAGGAAAATCCTTTGGTGACCTGGAATTCTATTTTTACATTGTGGAGGGATTCCCCCAATTGTCTCGACTTGCTGACTGTGTGACCCCGTTCCTGTTACAAAGGCAGTGGAATGGCCTAGATCCAGACTCCTCTTATCAGAGAAACAGTGCAGTGGGCAACCTACGATGAACTCCTTCAGACTGGCAGAAGTATACAAATGCAGCTGGCATGCCAAGTGGCAAAGTGGCAATGAGATTACTGCATAACCTTATTTGCTGTACTCATCCCACAAAATTCTGCAAAATACATGTGCTCCAATAAAAACACCCTCCCGACAACACAACCGTAGAACGGGTAACATGCTAGTGGTAGAATAAGCCTTGTACCGGTGAATTTGTATGCGCACAGGTCACCCATCCACGTAGTGATCGCACTCTCCGCTGCTTAACTTCTAGCTCCGAGGCCAATGCGCTAAATACTAGGCCATAAAGGAAATCCTCCATGGCCGTACCGTACCGTATTCTAGTAGCTACAAGGGCTTCAATGCAACCTGTACCTTGTGCCTTAAGGGCAAGTTAAAGACCCCATCCAAGAGAGGAATGCGAGTACATGTAGTTTGAGATGGCCTCTTCCATACTAACCAGAGGCAATAATGCTATGGCTTCGGCCCTGATGGAAAAATCTGACACAAGAATACATGCTGCCGAACGTCTCCTTCAGCTATGACTAACAGGGGCGGATCCACAATTTCAGAAAAGAGGGGGCGCACTGTGCTAGAAACATTGAAATCTGCAGTGAATTTCAATGATTTGCTCCAAATTTCATAATTTCACGGTCAATTTTACAGATTTGTTGGCCTAAAGGGGGCATGCGCTGGGTGCGCCCCCTTGGATCCGCGCATGACTACGACAGCATCACAGTAACTAAAGATCATGTCTTTTTTGCAGAAATAACCTCCCATAGACTAACAACTCAAGAGTGACATGTTCATGCGATAGAGCATTGCAGGAAACATCGATCATCTGAACAACTTCCGTGTCGTCTGCTGTCGTGACCAATCCACACGGCCGAACAACTCCACGAGGACTTTGATTTTCCGATTGAGACTCGCTATGCGCACTAATGAAGCCAAGCAGCAGTCTCGCGCTTCAACGAAGATTGACCAAGTGGCATGTCAGGGCAAATATGGAAATCATCCACGAATGACCTACCCGGTGTCAGAAATCTGACGGTACATGCAGCGGGTGAGAGCTGTGGTCAAGCGTGCTTTGCGTCGGGTGAAGGTAGTCTGACAGCTGACATATTGTTATTTGATTTTTTTCCTTTAGGGCCACGGAGTCAAGGATTATTGTCCATGATAAGTACGGAAGTATGGAGAGGTACTCATAATCATCACTTGGATGGGGTCTTTTACTAGTCCTGGCAAAGGTGCAAGGTACAAGATACAAGGCATGACAGCTCCCACGCCACGGACTGAACAGCCTGAGCAGGCATGGCGTATTCGAATCCCCATTCTTGACAACACTCGTGCTGATATAGTTCATGTGGCTGCTGACACAACGCGAGAACGGCAGTTTCAAATGCTGAGATTGCGACGGTGTCGGGCCAAGAACATGTTCTTCTCACTCCCCACTCAGCGGAGGGTTGAGAAGAACACGTGCCTGGCCCGACTCCGGTTGCGTTCTCGGCATTCGAAACTGCCGTTCTCAAGTTGAGTCAACCCTAGACCTACCACTTGCTGAGCGGATGTGGAAGCCACAACACTCCCGAGGCTTCCTTCGGCTCACGTCATCCCAGTATGCCAGTTGCTGGCAGAACTGAGTAGCCGGTTGCCTAGGTTTTTTAAAGTACCAGTATTGAACCAGATATGGCATTATTCGCTCTGGACAAAACTGAGTGGGTCTAGTGCAATGGCAGGAAGGGCTAGGAAACATAGGGCTAGGAAAAAGCCTGTGCTGTTGAAGAGAGTCGTCTCTCTATCACGGAGCAGATCTGAACAAGGATTGATCCTGGAAGTTAGAGGTGACGTGCACCAAAGTTTCAACTGCACCACTCAGAGAGTCAACTGACGATATAACAGTCGTTGTTTCTTATTTCTTCGTTACTGTCAAACCACTAATCAGCCAGTTAGTGTCGTGACAGATAGTGATAAAAGTTGAGCGAGTGGGTTACTAGCGGTGACCAACATGACTCGTTAAGGATGATTGGCAAATTTCACGGTCAATCGGATTCGGTTGTGTGTTAATGAAGCTATGCCTGGAGCTATTATACGCTAATTTGGTTGATCAGGAAGGATTTGGTGAGAGTGGCGTTGTTTACGTGCGGAGTGACTCGGCCGTGATGGTTGTTGGAATCAGCAAACAGAACAAAATGTAGTTGTCTTCAAGATTGTCAAGTTAGGAAGCTGATTGAGTCAGTAGGCATTTTGAGTTTTGAGTTTTAGTCTTTGTTGAACTTCGGACTAGGCAACACGGTGACACTATGGGTCTGAGATTCAAAGATTACAAGCTACTCAGGCTCCTCACTTGGATGATGTTTTTTACTTTCCGCCTTGCGAAGGTACAAGGTACAAGGCACCACAGCTTACTGTCCCATGTGATAGGCTGGATTCACATTCGGGACCAACCGATTTCTGGGTGGATTGATAGCCAACTAACAGCTGTTTTATGTATTGCCAAAGCGGCATTGGCCCTGGTAAGTATGGAAGAGGCCATCTCAGGCTACTCATGTTCTTCACTTGGATGGTCTTTTACTTGCCCATACGAAGAACAAGGTACAAGACACTATGGCTTACTATCTCATGCGACAGACTGAAGAGCCAGGGATGATAAATATCCCATACAGCCCAGGCAGGATTTGAACCCGGGAGCTGCCACTTTCTAAGCGGACGTGAGCCAGGGATGATTAATCCCATACGGTCCAGGCTAGTTTCGAACCGGGCCTGCCGCTTGCTAAGCAGACATGATAAACTATGCTATCAAGGCTCTGTACATGTATATCTTCTTGTTGCCCAGTTTCCAATACGGGCAGTTGTCCGTACTGCGATCATCCCAGCAGACATTTATCTGCGTTTGTGTCCACCGAGACTACGAACTGCCAACAGCCATCGAGCTAAATCCTGAAACATGCCGGAGAACAAATCCCGTTTTTTCAACCCAAAGGATGAAAGCCAATAGCTGGCGAGGAATACACAATCAATGACTTTTCCCTCCGGCACGACAGGGGATTGTCTGTGCGTAGACTGCACAAGACATTTCTCTGTCTAGCATATAAATAATGGCCTATTAACCTCTTGTATCAGGTCAATACATGGCGGTACCATGTTGCGTCCATTTTGTATGTATTACTCTTGATTTTCGTCTGACAAAGAGATGCAATCTTGGAAAAGGCTGATGGGCCGCCTCTGATCAGGTCTGAGTGAGCATAAAAGCCTCGGCGCCTGCACTCTGCATGTGGTTGGTTCAATTCTAGCTTTAAGGTGCCCACAGGTCGACATTGCGTCTTGAAGCTACTCGCGGCAACTAGCTTTCCAGCGATGGAAGCAACTCGGACTGACTGATCAGTTGCAGATTTTGTCGACTTGAGCACGCTTGCGTCTCAGAGCAACTGCCGGATCTGCTAGTTGAACGTGCTGTTCGAAATAACTGCCAGGTTGCCCCGAGTTCCTCTCAATCGCTGAAATGTCGCTGTGCAAACTAGTTTAGAAGCCAAAGTGGCAACTACCTCTCTGAGCAAAGTCATCAACACTATCTCCTCGAGACATAATCCAGCGACAGAAAATATAACGACACACTTTTGTATGGGTCAACACACAATAATCTCCTCCTCGCACATTTCTTCGCTTTGCCGAACAACCGACAAAAAGTGACGTCGTTTCCTGATCCACTCTCGCCGCAAATCGCAACGAGACAGACATCAGTTTTTGTAAAGAATCCGCATCGAGATGCGACGTCTGTTTCTGACGTGTCTGTCTTCTCGTGCGGAAATGTCGATTTCCGTAACCTGTTTGTAGGAAATTGACACTAAATGCTACATGTTTCCATCTGAGTTGTTCCCATATAGATGTCGGGAACTTGTTCAAGCGTCAAGAAGGATGAACAAAGGTATAATATTCGCACGGCATATCGACTTTGTGGAGAGTTATTTCTAGGTGCCATTAGCCCTTTCGCAGCCACTGGCCTTTTCTTTAACCTATATATTGGCCTAGTTTCTGAGTTCGCTGGACATTCCGTCAGGAAAGCAATAGCGACTATAAAGCTAGGAATCCACCTTAACACCATTGATTTTCAAGCTGATTTTGTGTTGCGACTTGCTTTGCAACTGGGTTTGTGTTGCAACGGGGCACTCGATCGCCCTAGTGGATTCGCTAGACGTGATCCACCAATGGCGATGATGTGGTCAATTTCAGTCAGCAATCGGTCGGCGACTGGTGGCGGCCTCTAACGGGACCGGTAAGTCTCCCAATACCACCATCTCTACCCGACCCTACGCTATCACTGATAAATCAAAACGCCCCTAAAGGTCACACACGAAGATCTCTCCTACAAACGTACATCAAGCCAATCGGCGATCATCAACGTGTGGATTTTTTCTCCGCATGCCCGCTGAGCAGCAGGATCAAAGATTCTCAGAAGTAACGGTCATGTCAATTGACACATTAATGGCCTGGTAATGGACACTAGTAGCGTCTCTGTAGCCGGGAGCTTGCATTTACATATCGGTCCCTAAAGCGTCTTTGGTAATTCTGATCATTTGTGTAAAAATACATCTCGCTCGTGACCAACTGTTGATAGTTGGTTCTGATTTGTTTGGTCAGTGGTTGGTTGCATGAGCAGTGCCCTTGGCGGCCACACCTGGGCCTGACAACTTGTTAACATCAAGGTACTACAAAGTGGCGGGTGCAGTGCAAATTTGGCTTCTACCACCATCAGAGATTTTGGATTCAATCCCCAGTACCTGCTGCGGTCGAGGAGCCTTGCTCGATCCCATGCAGTTGGGCCCACTTTTGATGCAATGGAGAGAGCAACTCTCTTCAACATCGCAAGTTTCTTAACTCGTCTGCCCCCAGGTTTGAGCAGACGGTATCTTCTGTCGACGTTTTCTAAAAGCCTGAGAAATGAATTGGAAAAAATTTGAAGAAACATTCTTCTGATGGTTCACAGGAACAACCTTTCTTCAAATATTTTTCAATCCATACCATAGGATGTGAGAAAACTTTGACAGAAGATGCCGTCTGCTGGACTCTGGAGGCAGATGAGTTAAACACTCCAGGTTCCTCCTGCTGTACATTTCTGTGTCCAGACAATAGAAGTTAAAATCACAAGCAGATTTGGGGACGCACCAGCGTACACCCTCCCCCTCATGGCGGCAGAGTGATGTTTTTTAAATGGCGATTGAAAAATGCCTTTCTTCAGTGATTTTGTATTTCAGATTTTGGGCCTCAGATGCCTAGAAAACTCATATTTGGGATCCCATTTTTGAAACTTTTCTGGGGGCCCCTAGACCCTTGCTTGGTCTCGTACCTTAAACACTTGCACTGAGGCTTTGCCCCCTTTGCGGAAATCCTGGATCCGCCCCTGAAAATGGATGTCCATTTTTTGATTCAACTTTGTGTCCATCGTAGACAGCAATCGGGGTGTACGTTAACAAAGGGTTTGCTGTAGGTGCTTTTCACTAAGATACCAACATACATGAAAATATGGTAGGGTGCTCACAAACTTCTGAAAGATGGCCCAAAAAACGTCAGCTTTGGAAAACCCTCTTGCACATTTTTGACCAAATATTCGTCATTTAGTCTCCTTTCGTCTTGCAATTCTTTTTGTTTATCTGATACTTCGCTATCCCAAGCGGCGCAAGAAAGCCTGCAACGCTAAACTCCCTGTTGTCATGGCGATGAAGAAACAGACATAAAAGCGTTCACACTCGAAACAACATTGCATCACTTCTCAAGGGGTATACAGATCCCCCTAAGAAATACTTTTTAACATCCTTGTTAAGAACTTTTATTAGTCTTTGCACGGCGACATATCGAATGGCACGTTTTTCTTTTTTCAACGTTGAGTGTCGGACACTCTTCCTTTTACATCAGCATTCATTGTCACTTGCCGATATTGTAAGACGATATTCGCATCATCAACTTTCTATCTAATCTCTTAGTCCTTTGTGTCTAAATATAGATGCAAGTTTCTTGCCTAAAAACGCTGCGACATATCAGATCGTTAGCTGCATTATGTTTATCGGCAAATTATCTGCAGTACACTCCCATCTTTTGCAATCAAATGGCAAATGGCAAATGCTTGTGATCAGCAGGAGCAAGGTGTTCAAGGTGTTCAAATGAACTGGTGCAACTCTGCTCTTTAAAGCCTAGCATACCAATCGTCTTCGACTCGGAAGCTTTCGGCAACCTTCGGGCAGCCATTATAAGCACCTCGTCCGTATATAGCGGATTAAGTTCGACCACCATATGGTCGGTGATCAGGTCAGAAGTGATGCGGTTGTAGCATTGCGCAGACTAGAAATAGTTCCCTTATAATTTTTTATTTAACTGATGTTGTGTTTGCACAAAATGAGTTATTTCGCAATAAATATTTATATAAAAACGTTTGAGTGGTTAAACTGTGCATTTTGCAACGATTTTTATTGAAAAATTCGTATGCATTAGGTGACTATTTCTCCCTCCCCACCTCGATCACGAAACAACAATGGCCGCCATAGCTTCACCACTTGAGAAGTTCAACGTGCTGTTATAGCGTGACTAACCCTTCATCAGGTAAGGTAACATGCTTCAACTCATTTTTCTATATGTAGCAACATTCACAATGCCTAATTGGTGACTTAGATCATTCAAATAGATAGTTTGAACAGTCTTGTCGAACCGATCTTCATCAAAGTAGTTCACGGAGCAATATGGCGCTGTCCGATATACGTCAGAGTTACGATGTTGGCACGAATCGTTCTCTGACGTTCAGATTGCCTAGCATACATCACACTTGCGACTGGAGACAACTAGTCACCACCGAGCTACTAGCGACTGGGAGGATCTAGCTGGAACTGGAGGCGACTGATCAGTCGCCAGAAATGGTCGATATTCGCACCCTTGTGACTCGCTGGAACTGAAATTTTGCCAGTCACTGCAAGTTGAACACGTTCAACTTCTAGCGACTATAGTACGCAGTGTCGTTCAGTCCCTGCGATGTACGCCGGCTCAAGGCTATTGTTCGCCTGTTGAGAACAATAGCCTTGAGAAACTCCTTTACGTTGAGGAGCATTCTAAAATACGGGCCATTATCCAAGGGAGGAACACGAGTAGCTTGAGACGGCCTCTTCCGTACTTTCCAGGGCCAATAATGCTTTGGCTTCAGCCCTGAGGGAAACATACAAATAAAATACTTAAACACCCCTACTGCGTTGAGATTTGCCGTCCATGAGTGCTGAGCTTTCACGTAAAAACAACGCCGCACTATCATTTCGTTTTGCCACTTTCAGACTTGGGTGCCCGAGGTGATCATCACACTAGTCACAAGTAGAAATAATTTGATAAAATTGGCACACAAAGCCACTTGAAGCATTAAATTGGGAAAATGTGTTTTTTGCCAATTTAATGCATGGATACGGAGTGAAATTCAAAGAAGGGTTGGATCAGCCTCGTGATTGGTGCATGTGACCTGTTGTGGGCCAACAGCAACTGCTGAATGAGTCAGGGAGCCCTCCAACGAATCCCGACCCCCAAACCGACAACGAATCCCGACCCCCAAACTGACATCGAATGACGTTCAGTCCCCATTTTCCAACCCTCCACCCGGCCAACCACGCTTTCTTGCCATTTGTCTCCAATTTCATCTTTCGACGAGCCATATTGACCATGTCGTACCCTTTCATAATTACCACGGACAAGAACACTCCAGAATAAATCGGCTCGGTCATATGATACCAAGGGCCCTTGATGTCGACACCGATGAGAGTGGTGACTGGGAACTACCAGAATTGGTTACAGTTTCTGAGAAAGGGGTATATTTGCTATATGTATTGCAATTTCTACTCTCACGGGCAAGTAGTTTTGTATCGACCGCCATCCACACCCACTTGACGCTAGGCCAGGCTGTGGACACAGTTTGTATGATTTTGATTGGGTGCATGGTGACCAGTGAGCAAGTCTTCTGATTGGTCAGTCATCAAATTTGTTGTAACTCATTTCATGTTGCCATATGTACCCACTTGACACTGAGCTAAGTTGTGGAAGCAGCTGTGATTTTGATTGGTTGGTGATCAACACAACTTGGCATCCAATTGGTCAATCATCAGCTAATTCAGAAGAGGCCAATTGCAGGCTTATGCCCCCATCACACCACTTATCTAGTCCTCAGTACGTTCTTGAAAATGTTGCCGAATGGGCTCAAACTGTGTGCGAACGGAGTGGACAGTCTTTTTACGAACTTCATGGACGGCCTCGGACAGGAAGGGTGCTCCAGAACTTCGAGGCATTATTTGGCCAACGTTACACGTTCTAGCCCCGTTTGACCCAAACCGGGGTCTTCCTCAGGACTCTCTAGTATCTTTCACTTCTGGGATCTCTACTCGAACGTGCCTGAGGAAGACCCCAGTTGGGTTCAAAAATTTGCGAAATTCGAAGACAACTTTACTTGTGCTTTGGTTTAAGACGTCTCTAAAGGTATTTTAAGCTAATTTTCGACAGATTCGCCAAGCCAGTCATAGAGCTGACGTCTCCAATGACAAGTTTGCATCGTTATGACAAAAAAAAACCGACCGCAAAAAACTTCCGTAACGTCAAGAGAGTTTGTTTCTTTCCAAATACCACTGAACGCATCTTACGGATTTCCGAAACCGGAAAACCGTGATCGAGTGAAACCGACTAAGACGACGATCTTTTGTCTTGTTGCTTTTAGTTGTCAAGGATGAAAGGCTCGTCTCTGATGGCTGGTTTTGTGAAAAAATCTCCTCCAGGAACATCCAGGAGTTGATCGGTAAGGAGAGCTTTCTGCGATTATCTTTGAGGAGGTATTCAACCATCCGCCTACACTGATGGGAGCACCCTGGCCCTTCTGATTTGGAGACGAATAAAAAATTGCCTGGACAATATTACCTTTCCAATGTCACTGATAATTTCATAGAAATAAACCTTCCGAATCCTTAGCAGGGAAAACGTTCCCTTAACTTGAAATCTGGTAGCTGACATTTCAACAGGGCAAGTTCCCCTTTAATAAAATTTTGGTGTAAGGCAAAATATTTTTCTTTTATTCCAACATTTTTGCTTCCCATCTCTGCTACAAAGAATTTGTGTCAGTCAAAAATGACACCAAGAATAGTTTCGCAACCTGTGATATCCCAATGGCAAATTAAAAATTTTGCTATTTTAGCAGCTTACACCTTTGGTAGGCCTACACCTAGATTTACAGTTGACCGTGTTGCAATGGTATTCGAAAGCAACAAGCCACAGCAGTTGTGCAAATATGCTCTTTGTAGGTAATTTATTCCCGATGCGCGTACTGTAACAGATTCAAGATGGCGCCATTTGATACGCTACTCAAGTTCGCTTTAACTGAAATTCTATTGGCTGGCATTACACCCAGGCAAACCCCCCTTTAATAGCGTCACAGTACAACGCTAATGTGTTTTTTTATTTCGATATTGTATCTTCCGATATCAGCAACGAAATTTTAGCTTCGATAATGATCCCGCTGAGATAACATCCTCAATCAAAGACAAAACGTCAGCTGAATATTTTCCCCGTCTATAGTATTATCAGGCAGTTGCTTTGTTTCAAAAGACAATGGCTGGAAGTTATGTTTTTATCATTCCTTTGTCTTCCTGAGAAGATCCTCTGACAGGTGTGACGCATTGGTTCCTCATCTTACACTATTGTCCTGCCTGGAGCGAGGTAAAGACTGGCAACGTCACACCGCCTGTATTTCTATTGGCCCTGGTTAGTATGGAAGAGGCCATCTCAAGCTACTCGTGTTCCTCACTTGGATGGGGTCTTTAACTTGCCCTTGCAAAGGCACAAGTTAGGCTACAAGGCACCACGGCTTACTGTCCCATGCCACTTTTCCATCAGGGTCGAAGCCGAAGCATTATTGGCCCTGGTAAGTGTGGAAGGCGCCATCTCAAGCTACTCATGTTCCTCACTTAGATGGGGTCTTTTACTTGCCTTGTAAAGGCACAAGGTGCAAAGCACCACAGCTTACGGTCCCATGCGATGGATGTGAAGAGCTAGGGATGGTTACTCCCATACGGTCTGACAGGTGTGACGCATAGGTTCCTCATCTTACACTATTGTCCTGCCTGGAGCGAGGTAAAATGGTAACGTCAGTGCCTGCATTTGTATTTGCGTTAGACCTTTCCATCAGGGCCGAAGCTACAGCACTTTTGGCCTGGTAAGAATGGTAGAGGCCATGTCAAACTGCCTGGAGCGAGGTAAAATGGCCACGTCAGTGCCTGCATTTGTATTTGTATTAGACCTTTCCATCAGGGACGAAGCCATAGCATCATTGGCCCTGGTAAGTACGGAAGAGGCCATCTCAAGCTACTCATGTTCCTCACTTGGCGGATTTACAAGTTGTTTACTTGACCGCTAAGCCTAAGAATCCATTCACGCGATTTTCTTGCTGCAGACGCTCGAAAGCATTGTTTGTTTCCGCCGCGTTGTCGTGGACAAAGGATGCGACATCGCGCGGTACGAAAATCGCGTGAATGGATTCTTATCCTAACTGTTCACTTGGATGGGGTCTTTCACTTTCATTTCCTCTTCCACAAACAAAAGGTATAACGCACAACAGCTTATTGTCCTGCTTGGAGTGAGGCACAGTGGCAACGTCACCGCCGGTACTTTTATTGGCCCTGGCAAGTACGAAAGAGGCCATCTCAAGCTACCCATGTTCCTCACTTGGCTGGAGTTTTTTACTTGCCCTTGTATAGACATAAAGTATAAGTTGCCCTGCCTGCTGCGAGGTGCAGTGGAAACGTCATCGCCTGTATCTGTATTGGCCTGGTACATGTAAGTACGGAAGGCCATCTCAAGCTACTCATGTTCCTCACTTGGATGGGGTCTTTTACTTGCCCTTGAAAAGGCACAAGGTACAAGACACCACAGCTGATGTCCTGCCTGGAGACGCAGGGCAGAGGCCAACTCAAACTACTCACGTTCCTCACTTGGACGTGTCTTTTACTTGCCCTTGTAAAGGTACAAGGTAAGACTACAAGGCAACACAGCTTGCAACGGACATGAAGAGTCAGGGATGAATAAATCTCAAGGAACAGGGCGGATTTGAACCTGAGACCCGCGGCTTGCTAAGCCGACGTGAAAAATACTCGACTACGAAGGCACCCATTGGATGTTCGAGTATTGACTTATCCTCAACCATCAGAGAACAGGATAATCGCTTTGGGGTAATCTGGCCGTAGATTGTTTTTCCATAATACCACGATTAGAATAACATTGTCTTTATCTGGTGCGGGTGGATTGGTGGCCTGATGTAAAGACTGGTGTATGGGCGGTCTGATGTAAGGAGAATTTGATAACATGGTTTCCCTTAACCGTTCCACCGCTAGTGGCAACTCATTACATGAAAATTCTTTTTAATTTGATCTTTTTACTATAAGAGTTGAGGTTGGAGCATTATTGGCCTTTGAAAGCATGGAAGAGGCCACCTCAAGCTACTCATGTTCCTCACTTGGATGGGGTCTTTTACTTGCCCTTGCAAAGGTACAAGATACAACGTACCGTGTGATGGACTGAAGAGCCAGCACACTTGGCCGAGACTGGGACCTGTCACTTGCTAAGTGGATCAATAGGTCAAAGAGGCTAGGTGGAAGAGGCCATCTCAAGGTACACATTTCTCACTTGGTTGGTGTCTCTATGGCCCAGGCTGAATTTGAATCCAGGACCAGCTCCTTCCTTATTAGCAGACCTGAGAAAGAGCCAATGTGCATAAAAAACCTCACACATGAAGATGTGCCCGTAGGTTACATGTAGGCCTACCTTCTTGCTTGAGAAGAAGCCTAATGATTATCACGTCCATTTCGCAAGCGGCAGGTCCGGGGTTCGAATCCAGCCTTGGTATGTTGGAGTAACCATCTCTGGATCTCCGGTCCATCGACTGGGATAGCAAGCCTGGTGCCTTGCACCTTGTGCCTTCGCAAGGGCAAGTAAAAGACCTCATCCAAGTGAGGAACATGAGTAGCTTGAGATGGCCTCTTACTTACCAGGGCCAATAATGCTATGGCTTTGGCCCTGATGGAAAAATCGAATACAGTACCTTAACATTTCAAAACGCCCACTTTTGGCACGGTCTACCCATTTTGAGACACCGTGCTTGCTATTGCCAAACATTTTCCAACACCCAGTCAACACCCGTACTCTGCCATGCAAGTGAGGACCATGAGCAGCTTGAGATGGCCTTCCGTACTTACCAGGGCCCATAATGCTTTGGCTTCGGCCCTGATGGTAAGACACAATACAACAGCTTCTTGTTTGTTCTACAGAAGATGCTTACCCTACATCACCAACATCTTTAACATTCCATTCCATCTCTGGCCGAATGTACTTTTTGAGCGGTAGTTCGAAGTAAGCAGCTGTCAAAAGGATGACATAGTGCCGATGTGCGAAATGAGGTATTCAGTGAGAAATGCGAGGTTTGAAATGTGATATGTTGGTTGAAAGTGTGAAAGGAATGGTAGTCCTGTAGGAACAGTATAAGGTACAAAGAGTCTGCTATTTTAAAGCCTGATAAATATCAAGAAGTCAACTTCCAGAATCTTGCGAATTTTCGACCCCAACCAGGGTCTTCGTCAGGCACTTTTCAGTTGGAGAGACCAGAAAAGACTATTTTAAAGCCTAGCGTATATCATACTTGCGACTGGAGACAACTAGTCGCCACTGAGCTACTGGCGACTGGAGGAACTAGCTGGAACTGGAGGCGACTGATCAGTCGCCAGAAAGGGTCGAAGTACGCACCCTTGTGACTCGCTGGAACTGAGATTTTGCCAGTCGCCGCGAGTTGCACATGTTCAAGTTTCTAGCGACTGTTGTAGCCAGTTTCATTCAGTCGCTGCGATGTACGCGGGCTTGCGACTGATCAGGGCCAGTTTTCTGAATGAAACCTAGTCTCGTCGAGTCTCAACGCCCCGGATGTTACCTGAGTTGCTGCCAGTCGCAAGTGCGATGTACGCGTCAGGACATCGCACTTGCGACTGGCAGCAACTCTGGTAAGGACATGACGACTGATTGGATCTTCCTAGTTCTAGAGAGTGGCTGAATTTGTGGTGTGTGTGTACATCGCCAGCGACTGATCAGATCAGTTACTTCCAGTCGCAACTGCGACGTACGCCTTGCTTTACTTGCCCTTTGTAAAGGTACATGGCCATGACACAACTCTGTCTCATGTGACGGACGTAAAGAGGCAGGGATTAACAGTAATAGGTATAATGATTGAGAACGCCTCCTGTATTCCAGTGCCAACTTTATTATTCGGCAGCCAGTCAAAAACAGAAAGACATATTTGTCAATGCTTCCCCCATTGCCAAGTGGCAGCTTTATTCCATCAATCTTTTGGTAAGCATGGGGCAATGAAAAATATTATAACATAACAACACCAGTATATGAACACCATAGCTACTCAGCGCCATTCCAAGTTTTCACTGCTTTCATGGTGGTACTTGGACATGTCCGCTGGCGCTGGAGTGGTCTGGAGTTGTAGTTGTCATATGACGAGAGCCAATGTAAACACTGCAGACTGTCTAAGATCAACGTACTATGATATATCACGCCCGACGGGAGTATTTGCCATATCCAGGTACGAAATGTGGATTCCAGAAAATGCCCGCAATACATGGACAAATTTTTCATCAAGTTTCTGAATATGATCAACAGATGCTAACTAACTGTAGGTCTATAGGCCCTATATAGCTTTATGCCCCCATCACACTGAGCTAGTTCTCAGTACGTTCTTGAAAATGTTGCTGAACGGGCTCAAACTGTGTGCGAATGGAGTGGACGTAGTGGCAACTTTTTACAGTCGTTTTACGAACTTCATGGACAGGCTCAGATGGGAAGAGTGCTCCAGAACTTCGAGACATTATTTGGCCACGTTACACGTTCTAGCACGTTTTACGATTTTTTAGGACCGGACAGGACGTTTTTAGATATACTTTATAGTGTGATACCTATCCCGGCCCTCTATCCCAGTTGAGGGATTTGCCACCGACAAGAATGCGCCCACTGCCCCAGTCGTGGTATTTGTGGCCGGTGACTAATATGACTATCACCTGCGCTACCAGATCTTTCACTTCTGTGATGGAGACAATTGCTAAGGCATTAAAGATTTTTCTACTGAATGCAACCAACCGTGCATTAGATGCATTTACTACTAGCAGTGAATCGAAGAAGGCGTTCAATGAAAAAATCACTCGAACTACCCACACATTCCATATTAATGCACTACATGAAGTACAACAATTCATTCCAACTTGGGGTGAAACGAACCTTCGTATCAAATTATC
This sequence comes from Notospermus geniculatus, assembly GCA_002633025.1. Lineage (NCBI taxonomy): Eukaryota > Metazoa > Nemertea > Pilidiophora > Heteronemertea > Lineidae > Notospermus > Notospermus geniculatus. The sequence goes on from NMRB01001398.1 coordinate 140,530, forward strand.
CTCAGTCGCTTTGGCTTTTAGTTACACGGGTAATTCAATATAGTAACTATACACCTAGCTACAACAGTCACGATAGTATTGAAGATATTTTCTATTAATGGTTCATGATGCTGTTGCGACGTATACATTGTCATTACACATTGATTGTTGCTTTCTTGCTTGGAGAAATTGACAAAAGTTTGTCGAGGAGAACTTTTAATGCAGTGAGAATAAATGTGGTTATTGGGAGAAAAGTCAAATTTACAATCATAGCAACAATGAGGTACCCGCGGAACTAACGTCACGACGCGGCGCTGCGATCGATGGGCCCGAAGTTTCTTTTTTCTAACGTTATTTCCATTTATTTCTGGCGTGAAAATAACCCATTTGTGTTGGTCGCCTGACAGTAAACCTTACATCATCTTGTAGCACATGAAAATTTCTTTAATCTCCTTGCTTTTTTCCCTAAAATGAAGAGATAGGTTGGTGATAAAAGCAACATTTTTGTCTCACTCTTCCTGTAGAAAAATGTACAGGTCACTTTTTCATGATGCAACGTCAACAGTTTAAATGACGTCAATGATGTTGCGATGGGTCGATCGATCACAGAGCCACCTCGTAGCAAAGTTTGTCACACGGGTATCTAAAGGCTGGATTCGCACCTGGGACCTACCATTCACTTACTGGAGGTGATAACTACTCAGCTGTCAGGGCTCCTCACAGTAATAATACATTATTATATTCATGGTCCAATACGCAGCACACGCACCGTACATTTAACGCTAAGCAAACTTTCGAAAGCGCGGTCTAAAAACATCAGATTTTGCTATCACATATAAGACATGCTATAGGAAATTAAAGTGCTTTGTACTTTAATCATCATCTCTTCAAGCCCTGGGGTTATGATTCCTTCCGATTCAGCAGAGCACAGCGACATCAAATCTTCCATAATTTAAGGAACCTTTTCAGTTCATATCGTTTATTCATACGAACAGTAGCTTACGGCATCCGTGAAAAAAAATTTAATTGCAAATCTTCTATAAATATAATGGCTGCGATTTTTTAACACTTAAAAGTCGTGTTTGTTAGTGAAAGGTTTCTGGATTTTCTGAAGCGAATCCTGACTTTATAAGGAGTCGAAATGGCGTCGTGATGCAAAATATTTGTGTGGCGATAGGAGAACCTGTCAGAAGTCGCTGAATGATCAACAAGGGCTGTCAGATTGCCGGTGCTTTGATCTGCTACTGTTTATCTGTTACATAGTGCATTTCAGCTATTGAAATGTGCGGGTTCACCAAGGTCATTAACAATTTCCTCAAACGCGACATCCAATGATTGCCAGCGCGCGTACATTGGAAGCGACTGAAGACGACTAGAAGCAACCATTGGCAACGAGTAGAACATGAACAATTGGCTGGAACTAGCGGCAAGGGGCGGCAATAGAGGTTTCCCACGTGACGTCATCAAGGCCGCGTTGGCCGTCAAATTGACCACGTGTTTCCTGAAGGAACGTCACGATGACGCAATGACGTTATTTCGGGTCGTGTCTCGTCGCATCAGGCAGAACGTCAATCCACGTGTAGCACCCTATTGACGCCAGTTTGCGTCATTTTGACGGCCAGTCACATGACTTGATGACATCAGTGGGATTCCTCTATAGGGTTGCCAGTGCGCGTACTGTTTGAGCATCTGATCAGTTGCTGCTGGTTCCAGGTAGTCGCCAACCGATGCCGGAAACGAAATTGGCGGTAGTTGCTTCCAGTTGCAAGGCCGATGTACGCCAAGCTTTATTTAACTCCTGCTCAACATTTCTTCCCCAGTACTGTCTACAGAGCAAATTATGCCATATTTGACAGTTGGTTCTCAACTGATTCTATAGAACGGCAACTTTAGACACTCCAAACTTCATATTATGTTGAGAAGAGGGTATAGGAATTTCACCTCTTAATGGGCAATTACTACATGTCGATTGCACTGAAGATACTTTTGAAATTCAACCTCTTCAAGCCTCTTCCACAGAGGCAAGAAGAGGTGAAGATGCTCTTTAGAGACTTGGGCGACAATCCAAGTCAATATTTGACTCTCAGAGCCAAGAGCCAGAGAGGACCTGACGTCACTGGGATGGGTGGAGTGGTTTTCAATTCTGTCGGCACCAGCTTCCACTTCACACGGCCTCGTATGTTTTTTTCGCAGAAGGAATTACCAAGTGACGATATGCAGGAGAAGCCGAGTGGTGATCATGTCCATTTGGTACCTTGTGGCTGTTCACGTTCGTCGCATGGGACAGTAAACCATGATGCCTTGCACCCTGTGCCTTTGCAAGGGCAAGTAAAAGATCCCGTCCAAGTGAGGAACATGAGTTGCTTGAGTTGGCCTTTCTGTACTTACCAGGGACAAGAGTGTTTGGCTTCGGCTCTGATAGAAAAAAATCCCATCCAATACAATCTTATAATTTTAAATCAAGGCTAATTGGAAATAGGCCTATGATATCTTTTGCAGATCAGGCTGAAGTTTGAAGTCTAATTTACCCCGCAGATGAGGTTCCAAAAGTTGACCAACCTTGACAGCATCTTTATTGTATTTAGATTGTATTCTTGGAGGTAAATTCTGCAACCACAAAAGAGGCCTAGAAAGGAGAATGTGACGATTCAAATAGTTCTTCCAACCTTTACCCTAATCTAGCTGATACAGAAGAGGCCTGCTTGGAAACAGTACAGTTCCTTTACAATCAGCAACAACACCAACGAAGGAAGCTGCTCCACGACAATTAGTAACAAGAAGTATCTGCGAGCAAAAGCGACGTCGATGCGAAAAAGAAAAAAATAGCGAATGGATAGAAATAACCTGTCTAGACAACCATTTACTCAATTGACACACGTAGCTTCTCCTTTCCTTCTCAACGCCTCTTTGAAATGGAATTCGTCAGCCAAACCCACACAAAAGCAGGATGATTGACAAGTTGACAAGACATGTTTTTGTGTTTTTGTTTTGAATAAGTATGTCCGTCTGATTAGCGTTGTGAACGCTCTTGTTGGCGTGCCGGACATTTTGTCAATGTTTGCATTAATACAGTACGTTGCACAATTGACCTCCCTTCCGCACCGCGCACCATCCGCGTACCACATGCAGTGTCATGCGCATACGTCCTTGTATCTTCCGCGGACGTCGCACGCCGTCATGGAAGGCACGCAATGAAGACGCAACGTCATTCCCCATAGTGCGCGGATGTGACACAGAAGAGACGCGCGACGTGCCCGTACCATACGCAGTGAACTGAAGCGTACTTTCCGCGCGACTTACACGGAAGGTACGCGGATAAAGGTAGGTCAATTGTGCAACCTACTGAAATCCTTCTATTGTATTGTATCCTTGCGTGTTTTGTGTCAAACAGAAAATTTGAGTATTTTCCCAGATATCAACACAAGAGAATTAGAAAATAAGTATTTGTGTTGTATTTGATTTTTTCGTCAGGGCCGAAGCCATAGCATTATTGGCCCTGGTAAGTATGGAAGAGGCTATCACAAGCTACTCATGTTCCTCACTTGAATGGGGTCTTGTACTTGCCCTTGCAAAGGCACAAAGTACAAGACACCACGGCAGGGCCGAAGCCATAGCATTATTGGCCCTGGTAAGTATGGAAGAGGCTATCACAAGCTACTCATGTTCCTCACTTGAATGGGGTCTTGTACTTGCCCTTGCAAAGGCACAAAGTACAAGACACCACGGCTTAATGTCCCATGCAACGGACTGAAGAGCCAGGGATGATCAATCCCATACTGCCCGGGATTCGAACCAGGGACCTACCGCTCACCAAACGGACTTGATAACCACTAGGCTACTAAGGCTCCCCAGTCTCAAACTGCCACCAAGCTGCAGAAAATATTAGAAACTAAAGCTGCGTTTATCTGACACGTGGAATGCGGATTGCGGAACGCGGAAAATGCAATGCATTTTCGCATACAACATATCTTTCCGCCAGGGTTTCCGCGTCCCTTATACCACATTCCGCGTGTCAGCTAAACGTAGCTTAAGTCTTATTATAGAACTCAGCTCAATCTCATTTTCAGAATGTTCGTATAACTACAAGCTGATCAGTCCATTACAGGAACGTGACCATCTCAGCTACGTGTCATTTCGCTGCAAGGTTCAGCTAACACCTCAACGCCGACCACCTGAGGCGGTGTCCTAACGACCTTAACAAGAACCTGCTACAGAATTCCTCATTACATACAACTCCGCATGTAATTGAGTTTGGTCTCAAACTGCCACCAAGGTTTATGAATTATACAAGACTTGTCTCAACCCACTCTTTACGGCTGATCTTTTCGAACCTTTCTACTAAATTTCAATGTTTATAACAACTACAGCACCAGCAGTGCACAAATCTACTATATTTTAATTTCTGGGTGCTGCACAGGTCGTAGTTCGGAATAGCAATCCTGCAAGATGGGGCATCATGTTCCACCTTAAGGTCTGCGTACAGAGGCACCACGTTCCCAACATTTAGAGAGGCAACACATTGTTGGACAAGCTATACGCCCCTGGTATCAGGGTCAAAAGATTATGTTGTTCAAGTACAGTACATTGCACAATTGACCTCCCTTTATCCGCCTACCTTCCCCGGACGTGGCGCGGAAGGTAACCTTCAGTTCATCGCGCATGGTACGGGTACGTCACGCGTCTCTGTTGCGTGACGTACCGCGACAGGAGAATGACGTTACGTCTTCACTGCATGCCTTCCATGACGCCGCGCCACGTCCTCTGAAGATACGAGGATGGTACGAGAATGACGCTGCATGTGGTACGCGGGTGGTGCGTGGCGCGGAAGGGAGGTCAATTGTGCAACGTGCTGTATATTGTTGAAATGTTGAGAAGTTGGGAAAATGTTTCCAGTGTTCATGCAGCTTTAGACCTATACCAGCAAGGCGTGGATCTAAATGAAGCAGAAAGACAATTTTGGAGAAAAATCCGCAGTTAGGGACATTTAGGCCGTAATCTCACAGTAATCACATCAGCGACGAGACTTCCTGACCACGCGTGATTTGAATTTTGATGGTAATCTGACCGTCGCAGGTGCGATACAGAAAGCGTCATTACGACTCAATCACAGAATTGTGGAACGTATTGTATTGCATTATCAAACAGCGAAGTTGGCAAGGTACCTTAAGTACGTTTAAATCATCTGGACCCTGATGGGAGCACCCTTTGGTTGTCAGGCAGACCTTGGTATTGTTGGTGAAGTCCGGCTATTGAAATGCGTTTTATTGACAGGACACTTCCTGCCAATAGGGAACCCCGATCATGCAGACCACGCGAGAATATATGCGTGGGTTTGAACTGATAGTACATCGACGCCACCTATTATTTATGACGATTCAAGGTGTGACTGGCCGTGCTTGTGAACCGCATCTCTCGAACAATGAGCCTCTGTAGGTGTCACGTCTGCTCTATCAGTCTCACGTGACCAATTGGCGCTCCCCATCCCATGCACCATGCCTGTGTTCAAGTGGCAATACCTTGGCCCTTTAAATCCCGTACTACAGAGTATATACCAAACCCACGGCGAGTCACAGAATCTGAAAAATAGTGCCAATGGCACTGTGCCCGCTTGGCTTGACAGCATAGTTGTACGAATCATCAGCAATCTCACTTTAAAGCCATATCGTAAGTACAAACATGCCAAATTGCCATATAAAAGTATCATTGGATAACAAGTTGATGAAGATCCGTTTTTAGTTTTGGCCCCCTAGTGGCAAAGTCAAGAATCAGATTTCGCCAAAATTTTGTGTGCGAGTTGCTATAGCCTAGAGGTAGATATGTGCAAAGTTTCAAAGGAATAGCTGAAACCATTACAAGAAGTGCCAATTTCGTAACTTCAGACAAACTTTGACCTCTGTGACCTTGAAAATTAGGTCAAATTAAAAACTGGGGTATAGTGTTATGTATCCTCATTACAGGGATCGCGTTAAAGTGCNACTTCACTAAATGCACGCACTTCCACCATGCATTTGACGGAATCGGCCCGATGTGTTTGATAGTGTTATATCGTGCTTGGACAATGAATGGCCACGACGTCATGTGGGAGAACTTGTAGGCCACCATCTTTCTTGGAAAGGTCAAAAGGGGGCAATCTCTTTGCCAGCAAAGATTTTCTCCAGCATATGGAAAAAGACGGAATTGGCCGAAAAATAGCTGTGGACATCCGTCCAATCAGAATGGCCATTTTCTTCTACTCGCTTCCCCCGATCAGCCCACAGGGTCAGGACATCATCATCGGCGACGAATACCAGAAATGGCAAAATCGGTCCCTCACAATCACGGACGAATCAAATGGGCCAAAAACGAAGCATCAATTCGGACAAACCATCACAGAAATAACAAAGCTGGAATGATACCGGAGCTCGCCGAATCGATAAGTTCGCTAAATCATGATAATGTCACAATACTCTTGACAATCGTTCTGGTATTAGCGTATCTTATGCTCTTTATTAGCCCATTGCCACGGAGTGATGGCCTGTGTACCAACACCTCGTCAACGTTAATGGAAAACTCTAATAATGATCACCACATTCGAAAGGTTTAAGATTACGTGCAGGACAGTGATACGAGTATCGTCATCGTGCCTGACATCGAAAACAGGGTGCGTCTCTCTTTTGTGGACTATGTCATCAGAAGATGTGGTCTTCGTATGTTTCCCATCATGGCTTATGCCAAACATTATTTGCCCTGGTAAGTACGGAAGAGGCCATCCCATATACTTGTCTTTGCAAAGGCACAAGGTATAAGGCATCAGGGCTTACTGTACCATGCCATTTTTCCATCAGGGCCAAAGCCATAGCATTATTGGCCCTGGTAAGTATGGAAGAGGCCATCTCAAGCTACTCATATTCCTCACTTGGATGGGGTCTTTTACTTGCCCTTGCACAGACACAAGGTACAAGGCACCATGGCTTACTGTCCCATGCGATGGACATAAAGAGCCAGAGATGATTAATCCCATCTGGCCCAGGGTGGATTCAAACCCAGGACCTGCTGCATGCCAAGCAGACGTGATAACCACTTGGCTATCATGATTGAATGAGCTGCTCTTTCAGTTCCAAACAAAGTTTTCCATTTGAAACTTTGCCAATGACCAGTGACACATAGTTTTAAGAAAATTCCTCACATGTCGCAATTTAATTGAATTAATGTGGAATTCTTCTTGGTCACAGACAACAGAGACGCGAGGTGACCACGCAATATGTCAGCCTGAAGTGCTCAGCATGTTAAGTCACTTCCCGTTGACTAAGGATGGCTGCTTTGGATAATGTCAAACACAGCCTCAATTTTCAGATTAGCTGAAGTCTTCGGCGATGCCAAACCATGGTGCAACACGCTGTCTGGTTGCCTCTCGGGAAACGTATACAGGTACATGGATTGCGAAGCTTTGAAACAACTGTTTGGACAATTGTATCCGGACTGGTTACAACAAGGACCATTCTTCCTGCCACACTTTCATCATTCACCAATCACAAAGCCTCTCGACAACAAAAGGCAACATGGGATTTGTACCAGGACAGTAGCACTAGGTGACAACTCTTCCTGCAACACCACACTTCACAAATCCGGAAGCGTCAGGACAACCAAAACAGTTGGGACAATTTTACCAGGATTAATCTTCCTACCACACTTCTACCATTCATGAATATTCAACCCACTACGAACCCACAATTGGCCTACGCCACGTACGAGTTAACACCAATCACAGTGACTTTGAATCACCCGATTCTATCCATCCATAATCCCAGCTGTACCCCGGCGACGACCCCGGGGGCAGCGAAAATATTATTCCTCGTCTCGTACGCAGGTGTCCACACGAGATTGGGGATTGCTAACTACGTTGTTTGATGTAATGTACCGCGTCTATGGAGGAGTTTTATTAGAAATCGCAGCATTGACCTCCCGTAGGAAAGGTCCGTTAATTTCGGCAAGATAATAAGGGAGTATTACAGTCATATCATACGCTCGTTTCATATTTGTCCATATTTGCAAGAACTGTCAGACCTTGGTCTGTTGTATTGCAAGACACGAGATAGGAGAGATCTTGTCTGATATCATTGGATGGCAAGTGAGGCCTCGTATCCAATTACCTACGGGCAAGACAAAGGCCACTTGTCGTTCCATAAGACTGGAAGTCTAAAGAAGTCTAGTATGCTATTTTTGGTAGACTTGAGAGGCCTAGCTGGGAAAGAAAGGCCCCGTATGTCAGTGGAGGTACGAGTCACCAAGCATACTGAAGGGCAAAAGAGGCCAAGTGTGCTATCGCTGGAGTTGTATCATTGGAGGACTAGAGGAGAGCCCGAGTGTGGTCGCGGCGGGTAGGAGAGGCCAAGTGTGCTATCGGTGAAGTCCTATCATTGGAGGACTAGAGGGGAGGCCGAGCGTCCTCTCGGCATGCAGGAGAGGCCAAGTGTGCTATCATTGGAGGGCAAGTGGGGCCAAGTGTGCTACTGGCAGGCAGTAGAGGCTAAATATCGTATCATTTGAGGGAAGAGGGGCCAAGTGTCCTCCATTTGAAGGAAAGACAGGCCTAGTGTCCTTCATTGGAGGGCAAGAGAGGCGTAGTGTCCCATCACTAGGAGCAAAACAGGCCTAGTGTCCAACATTGGAGGGCAAGAGAGGCCAAGTGTGCTATTACTGGACAGAAAGAAAGGTGTGTTGTCCTATAATGAACGAAGATAGGCTTAGTGTGTTATCGCAACGTACAGTCATTGACATTAGATAAAGTACTTGCACAGCTAGAAGGAACTAGTATGTGCTTCTACAGCAGAGTCATCAACCGTATCAGCTTCCACTCCAAACTGCCAACACGTCAATGGTAATCCTGTCAGAAGCATCCTTCTAATTGCCTCATCACCATCGGCAAACAGAACAAAAAGAACTCGAAGGAGAGTGCAACTCGATGCTAACTCTTAGCTCCTATATCAATAGGTTGTTAAGGAAAGGTAAATTAATGACGAGGTATGCTTTTAGCTAAGAGCGCCAAGGACAAGTTTGTAGAAGGTAAGGGTCATTGTTTTTAATTGTTCTTCTGCTCAGCTGGAAAGGTATAGGGCTGATTGTAAAGTCTCAGAAAAGTCTAGTTCATACTTCGACACAAGACGATCACTGGCGACTGATCGTGCGATCTCGTGTTGACTCAACTCAAGAACGCCAGTTCCGAACGCCGAGAACGTGTTCCCACTCCCCACTCAGCGGAGGGTCGACCAGAACACGTTCTTGGCCCGACACAGGTCGCGTTCTTGGCATTCGAAACTGCCGTTCTCAAGTTGAGTCAACAACTACACGAACTGGGTCAGTATGAGTGTTGTCAAGAACGGGGATTCGAATACGCCCAAGGCTGCTAGTGACATCCTTTCAATAGACAAATCCTAAATTCCAAGATCTGCGCACTTCCGCCCAAATCGCAACACAACCTCGACCTGAAACCAGCGGACGTGACGTAATCCATGATTCAGCAATGGTCGAGTCTGATGCAATGTCATTGAAGTCACTGTCGTTGCATTCTCTGCGTCACGTCATTCAATTTCAAGCCGAGGTTCTGTTTACAATTTCGGCGGAAGTGCGCAGATCTTTCTCGTTTTCGTCAATTTGTCTATACATCGCAACATCTCTGTTGCAATGCATCGTAAACAGAGACAAAGTTACCAAACGATGAGAAAATCTCCCAGGGAAGCAACAGATGGACAGCCATGGAAAATAACCTGGGATTATTCAGAACAGGGATGGATGGATGGGCGACACGGGATATTACCCATTTTCAATATTCAATTATGGGTAATGTGACATATTATCAACGTGATGTTTGTGAAGTAATCCGTCTTTGTATCGGGCCTCCAATTCTCTGGAGCCCTAGCCTAGTGGTTATCACGTCCGCTGAGCAATGGCAGGCCCCTGGTTCAATCCATGCCTTGGCCATGGATTGGCTCTATCTCTGCTGCTTCGCAAGCAGCTGGCACTGGGTTCGAACCAAGCCTAGGGCATTTGGGCCTGGCACTTCATGTCCATTGCTTGAGAAAGTAAGGTAAGTTTGTATACAACTGAAGATAGGCTCCACCAGTGGTAAAAGTAGTGAGGAGATGTGACTGCCAGTGTTTATGTCTCCTTCGAAAATGGAAATAAGCAAGAAGTCAATCTCCAGAATTCACGAATTTTCGACCCCAACCGGGGTCTTTTTCAAGTGGAACTTTACAATCTGAAACTCTAGAAAAGACTGAGCTGAAACCCAAATGTAGAACTAACACCTGTGTAGACAGGATGAGTAGGCAGTTAAGGAAAGAATAGTGTCCAAGCACCACGGATGGTTGCTTCGAAAATGGAAGGTTCTGGATTCAAATCCAGCTTGGACCATACGAGATTAATCATCTCTGACTCTTCTGTCTATCACCCTGGTGCCTTGGACCTTGTGTTTTAAGCAGATGAGCTCAGCAGACGTGGGTTTTGCCTTCCGACACCGAAGGGACCGGTTTTTGGGGGTCTGAAAATCTTGAAAATTAGAAGCTCTGAGATGCGATTTGAGGTTACGTTCCTGCACTGGGAGACATGAACAATAATGCTCTTTTATCGCATTTGATTTTGCTGAAAAAATTTTTGGCACAATTTGCCCAGGGGGGGGATTTGTCTCTATGCTAGCTACAGGCCTGGACTGCCTACCTACTCAGTCCGCACTACCAGAGTCACCTCATCAAGATCAGGGGGAGTGTGGTTGACTAAAGTAACAGCTACACTCTACACTACAGTGAATTTGGTCCTCTATGCTATGGCCATTACTTCAGCAGACTGTCTTCCTCCCCGAGACCATACCGACTTCACCTTATTATAACTCATATCGTTTCCACGCTGACATCCTTAATGGGGATTATATACCTGATTAAGTTTCCCCACCAATTACAGTCAATCAATTATTCATACGAAAGCAGAAATATTGCACAGAACTCATTTTATCGTCAGCGTAAGTCGCTCGAGAACTCCAGCTTTACAATAAAATGGCCGTGAAATGGATGGCCGGGCAGAAATGGCAATCGTAAGTACGGGAGAAATTGAGTGTTTATCGTCCTTAAGTGGGATTTGCTTTCCAATTAATGGAGATGTCTTGATTTTAGTACAATAAATGAGGGGAAAATCTATACTTTATGTTGTTACGCCCTTTTTGCACCAAAGTTCAGGACGCGGTGCATCTATTTTTGGTGCACCGTGCATCCGTATCATTTGGATTATATTTTTCCATCAGGGCCGAAGCCATGCATTATATCAACACAAGAGAATTATAAAATATGTATTTTTATTTGTATATTTTTTAATATTTTTTTATACTTTTTATTTTGTATATTTTTTATATCTGGTTTTTCCATCAGGGCACAAGCCATTAGCATTATTGGTTCTGGTAAGTATGGAAGAGGCCATCTCAAGCTACTCATGTTCCCCACTTGCACTGGGTCTTTTTCTTGCGCTTGCAAAGGCACAAAATACAAGGCACCACAGCTTGCTGTCCCATGCGACGGACTGAAGAGCCAGGGATGATTAATCCCATATGGACGACCAGGTTGGATTTGAACCCAAGACCCACTGCTCACTAAGCAGACATGATAACACTAGCCTATCAAGGCTCCGTCTGCCTTTTCCCACTAGAGGATGGAGTTTATCTCCTGTTGTATACAAACATATCTTCCTGTTACACGATACTGCTTTCCTTTAAGTAGCCAGCCAAGTTCTCAGCTGCCTAGATTACAGTACGGTCGGTACACACCGAAAAAATCTGTTCGCTTATTATGTACTGTATCATATAAAATCGATCAGAGATCTACACCGCCGCAAGAAGACCAACGACTTCAAAAGACCACGGTCTTTGTACTTTTTTAACGTTATGCCCACGGGTCGGGTTGATAAGCGTTTATTTGAGCGAGCCGGATGCAAGCGATGCAGATTTTGCGGGCATGATCGTTTCAAATTGTGTTTTGCGAGGTTTGTGGACAACCTTTGCATTAGGGTAGTGCACTGAAAACATCTGCGGTATCACCTCTTCTGCTCTGGCATTGATCCCCTTCGTGCACATTTTCCAAGTGATTTGATCTAAACAGAATGTGACATGGAATTAAGGCAGCGATCCAAAATGTCAGACAGTGATGCCAAAACTTCAGACATGCATGAGCAACTTGAGATGGCCTCTTACATACTTATACCAGGGCCAATAATGCTTTGTTTTCGACCCTGATGGAAAAATCCAATACGTGACCCGGCACAACAAAATGAGTCGGAATGCACACAGAAGAAGACCCAACATGTCCAAGGTGACACCAACGGTTTGTTGATTTCAGGATTGTCTGTCCATTGTGAAATTTGACTTTGTCGATTTCTGTAGTTGTTGTCTGGTGTCATCTTCGGCCTTCTGTGCACATTCCGACTCATTTTGCTGTGCCGGGTCACAGATACTGTATTGCTGTATTTCACCATTAGAGGGTGCTGCATTTCGCCATTAGAGGGTGCTGTATTTCGCCACTAGAGGGTGCAGCAATAGCAACCACACTCCATGTTTTACAAATACTCATAAACCGGAAGCAATAATCGCGGCCATTATGGACCATTTCCTCTGACACACCCCAATCACCAGCATCACTCAGTCTCCATTCTCTTCCTTTCCGTCTCCCTCGTACATTTTAACTTTTTCTCGATACGCGACACAAGATGCTGAAAGACGCGTACAATGACTTCATCAATTACAGCAATTATTGTCGGTCGATGACGGTTTGATTACAACTATCTACAAACCCCATCTCATAATCTTTTATTGATCCGTAAAAGTCGTATAATCTCCGTAAGTATTCGGACAGATTGTCTCTCTTACTCTGTGCGAGACTGGAAAATCATCAGCGCAAGGATTTCTGTCTACAGTTTTGGGCCGTCGCTGTACGTTTTACTGCTAGACCGATTTCTGGCCTAAAGTGTTGATTCGTCACTGTATTTTGAACTGCTTCTACACTGATTTCTGGCCTACATGTTGTGACGTCAGTGCATGAACTGCTACTAGACTGATTTCTGGCCTACGTTGTTGTAGCATCACTGCATATTATGCAACTGCTCCTAGACTGATTTCTGGCCTAAGTTGTTGTTGCCACACTAATACTGCAACTATAGACTGATTTCTTTGACCTAAAATTGTTGTGGTGTCACAGTGTAGCCCTGTTTACACTACACAGAAATCCCCGGGCTTTTTTAGACCCATGTCAAGCCCGGCTCTGAAAAATCTCTTCTGAGACGCGATGCGCATCGACACGACTAAAATCTTGTGACGGTGATCTAAATTAAGCCCTCCAAAAACCATGTGACAGACTGAAGAGCCAGGAATGACTAACCACACTCCCATGTCAGGGTTTCCGCCAGAAAAAAAAAATTGGGGATTGACCAAAAAAATTTCAAAAAAAATTTTCAAAAAAAAAAATTTTTTTTTGGATTTCTTTCACACAACATTGTACATGGACTGCAAGATAACATGATGGTATAATAATATGATGTTTTGAAAAGAAAAAAGACAAGATTTAAAGAAAAAAAAATCCATTCTTTCTGAAAAATTTGGGGATGGATTTATCCCCAAATAATTTTCTTGGGGATGGAATTCTCCCCATTCTCCCCTCTGGCGGAAACCCTGCCTGTGGCCTACACTGGATTCGAATCTGGGACCTGCCACTTGCTCAGTGCTAAGCACACGGTGCGGTTTCAACACCGAAAAAGAAAAAAAAGATGAAAATTACTCCTTTTTACCACTATCTGGCTTTGACAAATGACATCTGCCGGCATGAAACCGACGATATGCAAACTAGACATGCACATGTCATAGTTTTATTTCAACAGTGTTGACATATCTCGTAAAACACTGCCCTACGAGGCATGAACATTCCAAGTCACGTCTTACGATCCCTCGAGATTTCTAATTGAACACGTGCATGGCAACAATAATTGATTGACGGGTTGTCAATTAAGGAGCTTGATGAAAAATGGCCTCAATTGCAATGCGTATTTTTTGTGATATTTTATCGGGAAATAAAAAGTGACGTCACTGATTTCCATTCCTCGCGGCAACAATTGAATAATAAATTGAATTATGCTTCATTGGGCATTCTAGAATCATTTCAAGAGCAGCAATGAACGGTAAAGATTATATTGTTAAAATTCAGTATCACTGACTGTCAAATTCATTATGGACAACATACAGTAGTGGTCCCTTTGTTCAGGTAGATTGGTACCCAATCCTCTGCTAGGGGCTGGGCTGGCTGTCGCGAAGGATCGGTCCTGGCTAATGAGGACGGCAGAAATCTGGCTGCCGCCGGAAGTGACGAAAATATAAACGGTGCATTGTGGGAGTTTTGAGGATTTCGTTTTCGTGACTATACTTAGAACATGCACAACAACATGAAGAAGGCTCTGATACCAGTTGAAACGAGGAATCATGGCAGCGGAAAGTGGTAAACTGGTAAATATCAACATTGCAGAGAACTGGATTTGAATGCGGGTACTGCCGCTAAAATGGATGTGATAACCAATCGGCTATCAGGGCAGAACTCAACTAAATTTAAAAGTTCCATAAACTTATCTCTGATTGGATGATTTGTGAGCCACATTTCATATCCTTGTCTCTGATTGGACAATTTTTTCATTCAAAATGACAATTTACCGCCAATGTTATCAGTCTTCTGCCAGAGATGATGTAACGTGAACATTAATATTCAAATAACGATCACCCACGCCGTCTTTTATTTAGATTTATTGGCCAATTGAAAGGAATTCTGTCAGCAGTTTGACGTGATTCAGAGAGTTCGAGACAGATAACTAAACCGATTATTGCACGATGAAAAACAATTTAACTACAGCTCATTTTTCTGTAATTTTGTTGCCAAACTCACCACTAGGGTTATTAACTCATCTACCCCCAGAGTCCAGCAGACGACATCTTCTGTCAAAGTTTTCTCACATCCTATGGTACTGTTTGAAAAATATTTGAAGAAACTTTGTTCCTATCAACCATCTGAAGAATGTTTCTTCAAATTCTTTCCAATTTATTTCCAAGGGATTTTAGAAAACTTCAACAGAAGATACCGTCTGCTCAAACCTGGAGGCAGATGAGTTAAAATCTATTGCCAGCCGTTCGTAGGAAGAAGAGCACCTCTCAAGGAATTTGTGTTCCTCACTTGGATGGGGTCTTTTACTTGCCCTTGCAAAGGCACAAGGTACAAGGCACCACGGCTTAGTGTCCCATGCGATGGACCTGAAGAGTTGGGGATGGTAAACACCACAGGACGACGATTCAAATTCGGGACACCTGGGTGACTACGCCTTTGCATAGCTGCTGCCGAGTAATTATCAGCATGTGATAATGTACTCGGTAATCACAATTTTTTTGGTTTACCCTGTGTACATTACAATAAAATTGACAAGCACATCATGTACAATTCATCACCAGAACAAAATGCTTTGTGTAACTTCTCAGCCTTACAATACAACACGCATTCCGTCATAGGATACTTTTACTAATTGATGCTGCGTTCACGCTGTAGCTAAAGGATGCTCACGCTTTCTTTTGTTCAAAAGTATGAATGATTAAGCGTTGCCGAAATCACCTTTGCAACGAACGTAGCGGGGAACTTTTTGATAAGGGATCGTGTGGCGATGGGTGATAGTGGAAAAGTGCAGAAAGATGACGCTTGTAATGTATTGTATAATGGATTTTTCCATCATTGCCGAAGCCATCGCATTATTGGCCCTGGTAAGTATGGAAGAGACCATCTCAAGCTGTTCATGTTCCTCACTTGGATGCAGTCTTTTACTTGTCCTTGAAATGGTACATTGCACAAGGCACCATGGCTTCTTGTCCCATGAGATGGACTGTCAGGGATGATTAATCCCACACGGCCCAGGCTGGATTCGAACCGCAACCAGGACCTGCCACTAGGAAACAAATGGCGCAGTCATTAAGTGACACCGTTTTCGCGCCTCCAACAATGTGTGCCAATACAGAAATGACTGAAGAATCGGTGCATGCAGTGCACCTGTCGCCAGGCTACTTAACTACAATGTAGTAGTGTGACCTCTCGCCAGGCTTTTCGTACACAACAGTGTTAATTCTAGGATTTCAGAAGGGCAATGCCGCATGGGGCAAACTTTGTGAAAAGGGCACTTCAACCTAGAAAAGGGCACTTTTCATTCGCGACATTTCTACTAACGGAATTTGAGAAGCTTGTCAGTTAAAAATGTCCCTATAACTCCAGTCAACAGCCAATTTAAGCCAGTTTCTAAGGTGGTATGACCAAAAGGGACCATGACAGAGGGTCTGGGGGGTAATAAAACCTAAAAAAAAATTTTTTTTTTTTTTTTTTTAGGGCAGGCATGGCGCCAAGGGGTTTTAAAAAGGGCACAGTGGCGCCCCCTTTTAGGGCATGGCGCGCCGCCACTCTAACACTGCCTAGAATTAACACTGCAAGGGTCTGGAAAAACACGGGTATTTTCTGTAACCGTAGTTTATATTCGAATGGTCATGGTCATGGTCTTTATAGCCACGCGAGACCTCTGAATATGGCACAACCTGGCACAATTGCTTTAAGTGTTAAATTACATTTTGTAACTATGGGTGCCNGCCATTAAGTGATGTCGTTTTCGCACCTCCAACAATGTGTGCCAATACAGAAATGACCGAAGAGTCAGTGCATGCAGCGCACCAGTCGCCGGGCTACTTAACTGCAATGTAGTAGTGTGACCTCGCCGGGCTTTTCATACACCCGGGTCCAGGAAACACTGGTATTTTCAACAGGTTTACCCGTAGCTATAGCCACGCAAGACCTCTGAATATGGCACAACCTGGCACAATCGCTTTAAGTGTTAAATTACATTTTGTAACTGGTGCCAGAGTTCACACATTCCTTTGTGATCAATATGAATACTCCATTGTACTGCATTCACTTTCAAAAACTATGATCACGCTTTTTGATATTTTGAAAATCAAAATTGTCGACAGGCTTTCAAACATGACAAGTTAATTGTTTAATAGTAACACAAGCAATCCAAGTTTCCGGGGCTTGGTGAAATGAATACCAGTCAAATACAGCAGAATGTACATGCATATGCACACTTTGTTGTGTACGCGAAAAACTATATTACATTTTTCCATCAGGACCAAAGCCACACTATGCCTCCAAAATATGAAACTGATTGACCAAGCGGTTCTCACATTATTGACCCGAATGCAAAATCCAAGATGGCCACCTGGCGGCCATATTGGAAGCTGAGCTGGAGCGCACCTAAAATTGACATGCTGCACCCTCTGGCCCATATCACTATGCCTCTAAAATGTGAAGTGGATTGAGCAAACGGTTCTCAAGTTATGGAGAGGAATGCAAAATCAAAGATGGCCACCAGGCGGCCATAAAAAGGGAAGTAGGCAAAATGGGTTTAGGCGAAATAGGAAGTAGACAAAATAGGAAGTAGGCGAAATAGGAGTAGGTGAAATGGGTGTAGGCGAAATGGGCTGAGGTAAAATGGGTTTAGGCAAAATAGGCAATGGTACATAAAGGTACAACAAAGCTTACTGCCCATGCGACGGACTGAAGAGCCAGGGAAGTTCCTTACTTGGATGAGGACGTAATTGCAACAGTACAGCGATACAGAGTGCAAAATAGAGGTGTGTTTCCAAAAAAGAGGTTCCCGATCAAGTTAAAACAACTCAAAATTTGTTTGTAGGATTACTTAATACTTTGTCTATTCTTGGAAGACAACCAAAGTTCTTTCTGGGATCCACTATACTTTGTAAATAACAAAGGTGTTTTGTTATTTACCAAGAGCTAATTCAACCGACAATGAACACAGCTTGAAATGTTTAAGAGAAGAAAGTTAAAACCACAAGTAGCGAAAACAAATCAATGGACGTCACTTCTTCTCGGTTGGTTGAAAGATACACCTGACACCTGCTCCTGCTGGTAAAATCTGCAGGTGAGCGTTCAGTCATAATGTACAGGATGTCCCAAAAGAAGTAGTGATATAGTGTTCATGTACATGTATTTGTCTTATGCATTAGCAACGAAGCCGAGCATTGGTCCTGGTATGGACGAGGCCACCTCAAGTTACTCATGTTCCTCACTTGGATGGGGTCTTTTACTTGGCCTTGCAGAGGCACAAGGTACCATCGATGACTTACTGTCCCATGTGATGGACTTTGATGGCAACTGATGACTAATTTCAATGGCCCAGGTTGGAATCGAACCCGGGACCTAAACTTTAGGTATCATGAGATTTGAATTTTCCATCAGGGCTTAGTGAAAGACTCATTTTCGATCAGGACCGCGACACCAAAGCATTATTGGCCCTGGTAAGTATGGAAGAGGCCGTAACAAGTTACTCATATTCCTCATTTGGATGGGGTCATTTTCTTGCCCTTGCGAAGACACAAGGCATCATGGCTAACCGTTCCATATGACAGACACGAAGAGCCAAGGATGATTAACCCATTTGGCCACCTGGTGGCCAAGAGGAGGACCAAATTGAACCAACTTGGTGTCTAAGGTCATCTGACCTACAGGTGGAGTCAATCAAGTTTTAGGTCAATAGCCATGGCAGTTACAAAACGTGCCTTGGTAATGGACGATGGATGCCACACCACAGTAAGAGCTCACCAGGTGAGGCAAAAACCTGACAGAGCAACAAATCTGGTCCTGACAGTAACGTGAGTACAGCGTGGCTTTATTTTGTTATCTAATTGAAAAATATCTTTTATCTTCGTTGATATATTTGAAAAGAAAAATAAATCAAGCATCCTAATTAACTGATAAAATCACCGGCTCTGAAAATTTTTCGATCAACAAAAAAAGATAAATCTCCAGAAATTGTTTACTTATCAAGAGATAAAGCCAGGAAGAATTTGGAAGAATTTGTGAGTCATAAAACAGAAACTACTGTTCTTTAACCCTGCCAGTGCAAAGCCTGATTTACAGTCTGTCAAATATGAGATAAAGTAACGTACAAAATGACAAAGAGTTACCTGAACCCTGTCTTGTAGATATTCATTGAAAGCACTCACTGAATACTTTCCAATGAATACCTATATGACATAGTTCCCATACCAGTACACTTTAGAATCATTTTTACATTTTTTTTACTTTTATACTAAGATTTTTATACTAAAACCTTCTATACTAAGACCTTTTATACTAAAAGGTGATAAGTAAATTTAAAGTGTCTCTGGACTTTGCAAATTTTCGACCCAACCAGGGTCTTCCTCAGGCACTTTCTAGTAGAGATCCCAGGAGTGAATGAGCTGGATCCTACCGGGGTTAGCTTATTCACTTCTGTAATCTCAACTAGAAAGTGCCTGAGGAAGACCCTGGTTGGGGTTGAAAATTTGCAAAGTCCAGACATGACTTAACTTTTACTATTAATTTTTGTTGTTTTTTGTGCTCCATGTTGGATATTTTTGCTAAAAGGGTTAAAAGTATGATTTCTATTGTTGTATGGCATGTGAACCCGGCCACCTGACTCCCTGCATCATGCGTCATTTCTCACATAAATAGAAGAGCTCTTCATTACAGCTTATACTCTGAAATGGCAACATTGCACAGTCTGTGATGTTCAGCTACAGTTGTTTGAAGCTATGTGTGGTATATGTACACCAAAACTGAACTGTTAGGTCACAGAGACCTGACTTTACCACTGGGATCTAGCTCCTCCAACATTATCATGTCAAAAGCGTCAGTGTCAGGACTTACAGTTCATTCCACTTCCCAGTGGCGCGAGGTTTATCAACAATAGCTCCGCAACGGCTGGGTCAAATCTGTCGAAACATACGTCAATCGACTTGTCTTTCTTGCCGGTATCTTTCTGCTATCTTCATTTTTCGCGTAAGGCCGACATAACGGATCCCTTTCTCAAAACCCATTTCATTTCGCCATGGTGTCCAGTGCAGTTTACACGTGCGCGATGCATTGCGTCATTT
This sequence comes from Notospermus geniculatus, assembly GCA_002633025.1. NCBI lineage: Eukaryota > Metazoa > Nemertea > Pilidiophora > Heteronemertea > Lineidae > Notospermus > Notospermus geniculatus. The sequence goes on from NMRB01001398.1 coordinate 160,514, forward strand.
CAAAATGGCCGCCATTTCGGCCATCAACACAAACTGTGATTTGTGAAGGAACTTTTTTCTGTCCCGTTTTGCGGGAAAATGACAGCGATGATGGCTGTAGCGGCAAAAAAGACAAATCGATTGATGTATGTTATGTTAAATTCGACCCAGCCGTTGCGGAGCTATCGTTGATAAACCTCGCGCCACTCGGAACTGGAATGGAGAGTAGATTCAAATGTATCAACAACCTGCTTATTGGGCAGCCATGCTGACCATCACCAACAGGAGAAGCTGGTCCCCAGCAATGCCAGACCTCTGTGACCTTACAACTGCGGTTTTGTTGTTAGTTCATAATAAACACCTCTTCAAGCCAAATTCTGGAACCTGAATGCAATTCAGTTGACACATCAATATAATTTGAAGAACAACACCTTGTTAGGGTCAGACGATCACGTTGCTCAGGTATGATATTCAAATTTTGGAAAAAATGTTCACCTTGGCCAAACAAAATGCCAGGTATTAGAAATATTTCATATTTGCCCTTTCCTTTCACACCAAACAGATGTATCAACCCAACGAATGCAATAAGGAGACCTTAGAGAACATATCCCATGCATAATTGATCGAGTTCACCATCATTACCAGGATTATGACTTTTTAGGCACCTAATAAAGTCATGTGTTGATATATATGAGGATATTATGAGGTATATTAATTTCCTGTTCTTGTCATAATTATTAGATGAACGAAGATATTCTGATTCATCAACATTATTTCGTTCTTTATTTCAAGAATTTCTGGTTTACCATTTTTAAAACTCTTTGAAAGCTCTACTGGAATGTTGTTCCAATTTTGCTACATCATTCTGCCAAGGGTGATTTTTTATAAAAGTTTTGGGGTGCAGATGTCAGTAAGGGGCAGTGTTCTAGTCAGAATATTTCCAAACAGGGTGGGACGACTGCATTTTCCTATGATTTTAAGGCCCTGGATTTTCAAACAGGGTGGGAGTGAAATTCATACAGGGTGGTGTAATAGAAAATGCACTGCAAGTTACATTTTTAAACAGGGTGGTAACAATTTAAACAGGGTGGTAAAAATTTAAACAGGGTGGTAAAATGACCTCTGAATTTTGAAGAGGGCGATACCGCCCTAATTAAAATGCCTGGTGAGAACACTGAGAGGCGCCTTAATAGCCTAGTGGTTATCATGTCCGCTCTGCAAGTGACAGGTCCCAGTTTCGAATTCTGGGCCATGGGGGATTAATCATCCTAGGCTCTTCACATCCATTGCATGGAACATTAAGGCATGGTGCGCCACGACCAGTCACTGAGGAATCTTGATCCACGTGGTTGTTGCAACCACTCAAAAAGCTACAGGACAAGGGTTTGAATCCCAGGCCACATGGGATTAATCATCCCTTGCTATCGCATCCGTCACATAAGCCGTGGTGCCTTGTACTTAGTGCCTTTGCAAGGGCAAGTAAAAGACCCCATCCAAGTGAGGAACATGAGTAGCTTGAGATGGCCTCTTCCGTACTTACAAGCGGCAATAATGCTTTGGCTTCAGTCTAATGGAAAAATCTAATCTAAGCAATTTGAGTCTACATAGATGAAAACTGAGACTCAAGTGGTACAGCGATTCCTGGTCTGCAGCTTTGCTTTAATCAATGGAACGGCCGTCGATTCAAAAACTGAATTTAGAAACGTTTCTAAAAAAATATCACCCAAAACAAACATCCTTGGATATCAAATAGTCATGGAGCGGTAAATATACCTGCTAACACTTTGATTAAATTGCTTAAATGGTAATTAAACAAGATGGTTTATTTTGATATGGTAGAAATCCCATGCTATGATTCGATTCGCTGAAGAAGGCATGCGTGTTGTTCTAACGATCAAAGGAAATCATAAGAAATCATCGCCAGGTGATGCTTGCCAAGTTTTGTCAGACAGTTGTTCAGCCAGACGATTAATGTTGTTGAATGCATGAGGTGTGGTGAAAAGTACGGAAGCCCAGTTGGCCTGCATAAATTTATAATTAGTCACAGGAGCTGTTTCCAAGATATATTGTATGCACTGTGTCATTTAATTTGCAGTCAGGAGTGAACTTCTTCATCAGGAAGTAACAACCAATCATATTCGATGTAACAAGAATATGATTAACCAATCATATTCAATGTAACACACATGTATAGCGCTGTGTCATTCATACTGCAGTCAGGCGTGAAATTCAGCGACCTAACGAATCCTCAGTTTGACTATCAGATCTGCAGCCTACGCAGACTGGTTCCCCATCCTTTCATCATTAAAGTCTAGGGATGGAGGATGGTACCAGTCAGATTAGAAGCCACTTGTCACTGAGTTCACTCACAAATTGAATACTGCCACCACTGCTTCACTTCACAGAAGCAAAAATATTCATTTGGTCATATAAACATAGACTAGTAAATGCTTTACTTGAATTTTGCAATACAAATGCAGTACGCTACGCTGTACAAATCTGAAGTAAAAGCATTTGCTAGCTTTTATTCATAGCACCCATTGTTTCATGTACTTCAAGTAATTTTTTTTGTTCGTAACTTCTTTCTTTGAAATTGAGATAAACTAACAGGGGATTACTGTAACAATTCAGCATCAGTCATCAGATAACTCAAAATTAAGAAAACACCGAAGGCGACGTTTGCTAAAAGCCCCATAATGAACAACGGATCGGTGCAGCCGGAGGGCATTTTGAAGCCATAAGATTTTCCATTATAATTATTGATAAAAATTTCAATTTTGCTTTGCTCGGCGCAGGCAGTGATTCTAACATAAAGCTGCGTTTACCAGACATCCGGAATGCGGTATACGGGATGCGGAAGCAATATGTTGTACGCGAAAATGCACAGCATATACAGGTTCTGCATTCCACATTCCGGGTGTCCGGTAAACGCAGCTTAACTTCAACAAAATGCGAAGTTGACGGTGCAATGGCATTTGTGAGCGAACCTGCTCTCGAATGGTAAAAGGCAGTGTTTAGACGTTTGCAGTGGGAGTGCTGTTGATTGAAGTAATCCCTCTCCTGTACACTGCAGTGTGGTCAGTTGTGCAGGATGGGCTGTTACTTCAGTTCCCCATACCCCCACTTGTCACACATGGAGATAGGCCAACTTCTTTCTGCTACTGCAGTATCTCAAGTCGTGATCAGTGGGAAATGGTTGATTGAAGAAATGGCTAGTGAAGTTGGTAGTAGCTGTTACTTTAAATGACCACCCCCCACTGATCACGCATGCCTTTTACCATTGGAGTGCAGAATGGACAGATGGTGGCTTTTGAAAACCCAGAGAAAAAATTTCAAATTTAATTTTAAATTTAATTTAATTTTTTTTCATTTCAAAATTTTTAAAAACTTTCAAATTTAATTTCAAATTTAATTTAATTTTTTTTCATTTCAAAATTTTTAAAAACTTACCTTTTTGACCCCGAGCCCTTTTCTCGATATATTTTTTTAGCAAAAACAGTTGACTTACCCATACACGAGTTTATCCCGTCAGATATCCAGATAATCCTTAATCTGCTAATCCAGTTTGAATAAAGTTGCTGATATCCAGAATCCCAAATCCTCACAGAAACTGCTTCATGTAGTCCAAACACAATCCAGACATTTTCAACAATTTTTGTCAATGTATGTAGTCTCGACGAAATTTTCTGCAATGCGTCCTGACCGCACTATGACTGCTCGCTAAATATAATCCTGTGTTTATGGCAAGACTACGACAGGCCAATATCACCCCTCTATATGACCAGCAAACCGTAAAGTCATGATATAATCGTGAACGACTTTTTTTCAAATTGAGATGTATCCATTCCAAAAATACCGGAACGATAGTACTTACTTCCTTATTGCCTTGACGTGAGTTCAAAAATCTGTTTTTTTAGTCCATACTTCTAGCATATAAGAATATATCTGGTAATATCGTAGCCAAATACGCATTCAATACATTTTTCTATGCGATAGTCATTTGTTATACGCGATCTTTGGTGTATGTATCAAATTGGTATGTGGCCAGAAATTCACAATGAAATCTATCCATACTCAAATATATCTCGTTTCATAAATCACTCGGCTGTTCACCACCGTATAACTCGTACACGATTTCTCTATTCAAGCGATTGAGAGTTCCGACTAGGTGTTTGTGCAGTTTGTAAAGATTTGCTCAACGGTAGCGTTTAGGGAAAGTGTACCCAATCTCCCCGCTATTGTAGTTCGGGAATATCGAGGTCAATTGTGATCTGTTGACAATGGAATGTGGCACTCATTCGATATTAACATTTATTTCATTCACTGTAACTTGAATAGAACAACAATTTAGATTATATGATGGTTAAATACACAACAATTTATCAAATTGAGGGCATCGTACTTTAACTGACAGACAGGGTGACTTTCTTTGACGGCAGAGGTTTTCACTGGACACGCCGGTTTTCTCCTGCATTACAGTGCAATACAGGGCGGCTCCATAAAAATGCAACCGCAGGTTTGTCCACTCAACTGGCACCCACATAATCGGTACGGTTGGATGGAGAATCTTCTTAGAAGCAAAATGAGACCAAGATTGTCTGATTCAGTTCAGTTGTTTTGATTCTAGTTGAGTGGAAGTATGCAGTTCATTGCGTTTTTTTGGGCCACCCTGTATACCTTTCTCTTCCTCGAGTTTTAAAGAGGACGACTCTCATGACAGAAGAGATAGTTACTTTCACCTCCATATTCCTCATCATTAGAAATCACCCGAGCAAAAAAAGCTAATGCAACGATTCTTTCACGCCAATAAAACATTCTAAATGGCGTAGCAGTGACTCCCATCCCATTAGCAGAAAAAAACTTAATAGAGCAATAAAATAAACAAGAAGATCCTTATTTTGGTTAGAAGTAACTACGCACAGAACCAGCCAAGGAGAAAATATCGGCGGTAATGATCGTGATTCTAGCTCTCTAGAATTCCTATCAATCTTAGATCTCCACGATTCAGGTGGAAAAACGATGCAACTATGGTGAGGTAATGATGGGGCTTCGATTATCATGAACCAGGTAAATATTTTGGGTTGGGGCCTCTAGGTGGGTAAAATGGTGTTAACAACTCAATGATAGTAAATATAAGTTGTCTCCAAATTTTGCAAATTTTTGAGCCCAACCGGGGTCTTCCTCAGGCACTTTCTTGTTAAGATCCCAGAACTTCTGGGATCTCTACTAGAAAGTGCCAACCAGGGTCTTCCTTAGGCACGTTTTCGTTGAGATCCCACAATTTCTGGGATCTCAATGAGAAAGCTGGTGCCCAAGGAAGACCCTGGTTGGGTCAAAAATTTGCAAAATTCGGAGATGACTTACATTTACTCTCATTTTTGTGTGTTGTTTTTTGTGCTCTATGTTGGATACCTTAACAACTCAATGGGTGTTTCTGTGTTGATGATAATTCAATGAATTTGGATGCAATCTGAGTGAATTTGATTTGATTTGTTTTGATTTTGATTCATTTTCAATTGATCAAATTCAATTTGACACAATTCGATTCTTTTCATTTTAAATTGATTCAATTCATTTCAATTCAATTGTAATACACATACATATGTCTAGGATGGAGTTTGGAGAAATTTATACTAGGGTTTAGGGGTTTGGATCTCAGCAGAGGCAAGGGAATACAGAAGGCCCTTTACCTCAGGAGTGCAATGGTGTAGTGGTTCGGGTCTCCGACTAGCGGTCAGAGGGCCCCGGGTTCGAATCCCACTGGGTGTGAGACTTTGGGCAAGTCACTTTGCCTCACTGGCCTCTCTCCACCCAGGTGTATAAATGGGTACCGGTCCGAAATGCTCGATTGTAGCGCTGAATTGAGCAGCTCATCTGAGTTCTACTGAAAGGTTTCAGGATAGACTGGGGTTAAAGTGTAGTCGGATGAGAACCTCTACCGTTGTTGATATAAAACTATAAACTCAAACTTCAACTTGAACTTTTTAACTTTAATTTTCTCACCTTGCTTTGGCGTCAGAGGTTTATCATGTGGCAAAGGTTTTTGAATCTACAGCATTTCTCGTTAGCTGCAGTTATGCCGACAATTATAGCCAACACGGACATTACGGGGTGGTCATGGTCAACAGATCATATACCTCAAAGATGAAAAAGCTATTTCGTTTGCGGCAATCAAACCAGCTAGTTAGGCCTGCCCACTTGAGCTGAAAAACGTTTGCTGTGGCAAAAATTTGGAACAATTTGCCTGCTACTCTTATGTCATCTGATAATTGGTAAGTTAAGATATCTCTGATGATATTTCTTTAAGGAGAAGCATTTAACATCTAGGGCCGTATATGCAAAAAGTTAAGATATCTCTGATGATATTTCTTTAAGGAGAAGCATTTAACATCTAGGGCCGTATATGCAAGAAGTTAAGATATCTGTGATGATATTTCTCTACAGAGAAGCCTTCAAGTTAAAATTTGGGTTTATAGTCTGATATCAACAATGGTAGAGGTGTCATCCGTTTTTACACTTTAACCCCAGTCTATCCTGAAACCTTTCAGTAGAACTCACATGAGCTGTTCATTCAGCGCTACGATTGAGCATTTCTGACCAGTACCCTTATACACCTGGGTGGAGAGAGGTCAGTGTGGCAAAGAGATTTGCCCAAAGTCTCACGCCCAGTGGGATTCGAACCTGGGACCTTCTGACCACTAGTCGGAGACCCGATCACCACTACAACACGACCTACTAGAAATGGATGCAACATTTAATAAGCAGCAAAAGGGACTATTATTATTCAAAATACACAAATGGCCCTGCGATGAAAAAATTGTTGATAAAAATGGTTAAAGCAAAGGTTAAAGAAGTTTTCACTGACACCCAATTTTCGTGTTAATTTTCTACAAACAAAATATGCAAATTACCATGCAAGGGCCAATTGTTATTCAAAATACACAAATGGCCCTGCGATTAAAAAATCACCTACAACTGATAGAAATGGAAAAAGTAAAAGTTAACGGAAGTTTTCCTTGACACTCAATTTTCTTGTTAATTTCCTAGAAACAAAATATGCAAATTACCATGCAAGTGTCGCACTTTTGAATCCACTTTTTCCCCAGAATAAAAACCTATCCTTATTTTTCAAAACTGCACTCAAACCCTCATCATAAAAACATACACAACTGCATTGAAATCCAGAGTGATTCCAAAAGTACGTGGAAAGTATCCATCACGATGTCATTTACTAGTCCAAGCTCTTTAGAACCTTCTGAAAATTACCAATATCTGACTCGAGCAGATCCGATATCATTAATGAAGCCCACGACTCACCGGTGCGATGTTGGAAACTACGATCTATGCCTGACGATGTTTGCCGATAGACTGATCCTGAGTTGCCGTGCTCAGCAGAGAACGGTGCAGGAGTTGTAGACGTTTGTGTCTGCGACGTGAGAGGGCTAGGAGAGGTTTGGCTTTAGGTATTGTGCAAGTTCAACAAAAGGGTTTGATAACAGGGTTTTTAACTGATGAATTTCAGTGTCTACACACAGCCAACAATGGCACGTTCAAACTTTTCCACTCTCGCTGGAGACAAAATTTGTCCAAAATAGGTTGTACTCTGAATGTTGACAAAATATTTTGTACATGTACATTGTATTTGATTCCATTTTTCCATCAGGGCCGAAGCCATAGCATCATTGGCCCAGGAAGTACGGAAGAGGCCATCTCAAGCTACTCATGTTCCCCACTTGGATGGGGTCTTTTATTTGCCCTTGCAAAGGCACAAGGTACAAGGCACCACGGCTTACTGTCCCATGTGATGGACTGAAGAAAGTGTTACTGGCCCTGGTATGGAAGAGGCCACCTCGAGCTACTCATGTTCCTCACTCAGATTGGGGTCCCTTTCTTGTCCTTGTAAAGGCATAAGATACAGGGCACCACGGCTTGTGTCCAGTGCCATTTTTCCACCGTGACAGAGCCAAAGCATTACTTAATTGGCCCTTGTATGTATGGAAGAGGCCACCTCAAGCTACTCATGTTCCTCACTTGGGTGGGGTCTTTTAGTTGCCCTAGAAAGGTACAAAGGCACAAGGCACCACAGCTTACTGTCCCATGTGATGGACTGAAGAGCCAGGGATGATTAATCTTCACGGCTGAGGCTGGATTCTAACCCAAATGCCAGAATCTGCCGCATGCTGTTCAGACGTGATGGTTTGATAAAATGGTAGAAAAATTCTGCCAGTGTACACATTTTCCATCAAATTTTCTCCCCAAATTGAGATAATAGATTGCCTTTTCACAAATGTTGACCGACGATTTTTGCACAGCGGAAGTGACATTAACTATCTCCTAAGGGAAATTAAATGCCCCTCTGCATAAATAATGGGCTGCAAATCCAGAGGCTCAGCTAATGTGGTCTGCAGACATATCCAAATCGATCAATTAACACTGTGGATAGCACAGAGCCTGCTATTTTTTTTAAATGGAAAGAGCTGTGATTTGCGGGCGACATTTGCAATGTGCATTCACAGGTGCAACCTCGTTGCAGCATTTGCAGTGGTCGAGAGATCAGATCATGACGTTTTTAGTGCTCTTCATCCGTTCATGTGGTGGCAGAGAGAGCGAGCATTATGGAACTCTGATTAGTTGTTACGGAGCCACGGTCGTGCAGTGGTTCGAAGTCCTCGCCAACCAGTTGATTTTCGGCAACTTGTGGCAACTCGCGGTCACCACAGAATTCTGTGGTAAGTGGTCGTTGCCGGCCACAGCACACTTGGCCATTTTCGTGGCGACCACCAAAATTGCCAGCAATGAAAGTGGTGATGCTGTCACATAAGTATTCATTGGAAAGAACTCAGTGAGACCTTTCTAATGAATGCCAACCTGAAAGGGTTTGGTTTCTTGTTTTGAAGACATTTTTATTTTTCAATAAAATATCATGTACCTTCATGAGGAAAGGGTTAAATAACCAGCTGTATATTATTGACAACTTTCAATAGGGCAGCTGGGTAATCCATCTACAGATTCAAGCAGACAAGCAAAGTGTAAACACGGTTTATTTGCATTTTGAACAACTTTTTTCTTTATGGCAAGTTGTAATGAACCGTGAGCAAAAAGAGCAATATTTTTCCTTTTTATGAAATCACGGCCTGCTGGTTGCAAAATGTGAATTTAGCACAGTGTGTTTGTCAAGAAATTTCAAAGTGAACTGAATGCCTGTCTTAAAAACACAAAGTTGTGTACCCAGGTGGCGCTGTGGTTTAGCATCTGATTCGTAAGCAAGAGTCCTCTTGTGAAATATGTGGTCATTTCAGCAAAAGTGTAAATGTCGTTTAATCCTACAGAACACATCTTCGATACTCAAAGGCCGATCTGCTCACCACTACGTTACATCCCACATCACCCTTCGAGAAAGTGACCGGTCCACGGCGTATCTGCCGCCTCGCGAAGAAGAGGCCAATCAGAATCGGCGTTGTAAAATTTGAATCGTGGTACAAATAGTGGTAGCTGAAGACCCAATATAAAGCGCAATATGATTGGTCGGCCGGTAAAGTTGGCATCATGCCAAGATACGCCACGGACTGGTCTATTTCTCGAAGGGTGATGTGCGATTTAACGCAGTGGAGAGCAGATCGGCCTTCGATTATCGAAGATGACAGAACAGGGTACCCAGTATCTAGGGTAACGGTTGCCTGTAAGGGTCAGGGGGCGTCAGGGGTAGGAGGGGCTGTGGGATAGGGGCCAGGGGTTAGGATTCAGAGTGGATGACATTCACACCTTCAGCGTCATTTCACCACTCTGTGCTCTGACCTGCTCTAGAAGTCAGGTGATGTACGTGGTGAATGAGCTGCTGCTTGGAGTTCCCTAGAAACGTTCTGGGCAGACTTGGACGATGTTTATGATCCGATCGCAGGTAATCATCATTGGTCATCAGTTTACTCATTTGTTATCACTCCTGTCCACTACAGTTGTCAACCTGCCGCAGAGATGTACATTTCAAATGTTGTGTTGGCCATTAACCCATTCCTTGTTTGCGACTTGCGCCTACTTTTGCTAGATCGGGTCACATTTGTGAAGCCCTTTGAGGCTGTAAAGTGTTACAAATGGTCTGCAAGGATCAAGTTAGCGCCAAATAAGCTGCTCCTGTTCCCAGGAAGGACTGCCTGAAGAGACTGGGGTAATGAAGTGATACAGAACTGGCCAGAAAGGATCAAGTGATGGTCTGATTGGGCTGCTGCTGGAGTTCCCTAAGGAGGTTTTAGGAGAGACAGGGGGTCATAACGTAAAGCATTTGAGTCCGAACAGTGTTACGACTGGTCTCAAAGGATCAAAAGTCAGTGCAGAATGAGCTACATGTACTTCTTGAGTTCCACAGAAGGTTTTCTAAGTGACCCACGACAAGGATGTGAAGTGCTTGAGACTGGACAGAGTTACGAATGTTCTGAAATGATCAGGTGATATGCTGAATGAGCAGCACCTTCTGTTCCCCAGGAAGGTTTCTGGAGAGACTGGGCTAGTAATGTGAAGCGCTTTGCGACTGTAGTGTTACAACTGGTCTGAAAGGATCAAGTGATATGCTGAATGAGCTGCTCCTTGAGTTCACCAGAAAGGTTTCTGGAGAGACTGGGGTAATAATGTGAAGCGCTTTGCGACTGTACAGTATTACAACTGGTCTGAAAGGATCAAGTGATGTGCTGAATGAGCTGTTCCTTGAGTTCCCCAGAAAGGTTTCTGGAGATGATTCAAGACTGTTCCAGCTCCAGTTCAGCATCTGTAAAGGTAAAGGGAGGCACTGACTGAGCTGCCCCTTGGATTCCCCAGCAAGATCTCGGCCTAGATTTGGTTACATCTGCCCCCTGAGTCCAGCAGACGGTATCTTCTGCCAAAATTTTCTCATGTCCTATGGAACTGATTGAAAAATATTTGAAGAAAGGTTGTTCGTCTCAGCTATCCAAAGAACATTTCTTCAAATGCTTTCCAATTTAATTCCGAATATTTTAGAAAACTTCGGCGGAAGGTACCCTCTGCCAAAACCTGGGGGCAGATGAGTTCAGATAAAGTGCTTCGAGGCTGCATTGCAATGGTATGTACAAGTGTCGCATTATTAAAGCTGCGTTTAGCTGACACGCGGAATGCGGTATAGGGACGCGGAAACCCTGGCGGAAAGAATGCATTGCATTTTCCGCTTCCGCGTTCCGCAATCCGCATTTCGCATTCCGCGTGTCAGCTAAACGTAGCTTATCTGGAATCAAGACAAGCAGACTATACATTGCAGAAAACAAGCAAGGTTGTAACTACAACTGTTGAAGTAAAGTTACATAAATGAATGATCGTTGTACATTCCATAGTCAAAGAGACCAGAATGGACTCAGGCATTTTCATGTGTTGTCATGGTTATATGTTGTGCACTTATTTTCCACATACTTTAAGGAAATGTACACCAACAGCCTCCAGTCTTTACAAACAATGCAAATACTTGACTGATAGTTGTGAATGAAATGCCAGAAACTGCCGAAGGATTGAGGAAATTCTGGAAAAATTTGTCTCTTTCCATTGTCAACTTTGTTTACATAACCGCAAAGTGCCTCAGAGTGTGTATTTCTAGACTGGATATATTAGGAAAATTGTAAACAGCCTGTTGTTTGTCATTGAGTCTCCGAAGTGTTGTGGCCAGAGGCTTGAAAATCGTTACTGAAGCTGAAGGGGTTATTGTCATCCTGGGTATGAATAGAGTGTACCCAGGTTCGATGTCGTCAAGTGGAATTGTACCCTGGGTCCACGTTCTTGTTACAAACTGTACCCAGGATCTGATTAATCCCATATGACCAGGCTGAAGCCAAAGCATTATTGGCCCTGGTACGTATATGGAAGAGGCATCTCAAGCTACTCATGTGACTCACTTGGATGGGGTTTTGGAACGAGTATAGAATCCCCGATCAGTGCCCCAAAAAAGGTCATCGATTGACGGAATAAGCCGCAGTGTACAATAGGATTTCCATTGTGTGCCATGGAGTAACATCACTTCCGATCAGGGATTCTAAACTTTAGCCGGGGTCTTTTACTTGCCCTTGCAAAGGCAGTAAGGTACAAGGCAACATGGCCCGTGCGACGGACTGAAGAGCCAGTGAGGATTAATCCCATGGCCCAGGCTTGATTCGAACCCAGGATCTGTCCCGCTTGCTAAGCGGACATGATAACCACTAGGCTATCAGAGCTCACCAAGACACCTTCACCAATAAAGTTCATGTAGATACAGACTAGCACAACACATACGATAGTTTTGACGTCACGTAGCATTTGACTTGTGGATTTCAACAGGATGCCGTTAGAGTTTGACTCGAGTCTGTTATCGGCAGTTTTCACATACAACGCTATCTCTTCCGACTTCGAGATGATTTTCAATAACGTTGACGGAAATGATGTGAACATGTGCTGGTGAGTTTCAGTGGTCCTTGGCGTCAGTGGCAAGTGCTGTTGATAGCTGAGAGACGGAAGATTTTTTATCGTTTCGTTTCAAGTTATACTGGGGTAAGTCGATTACACATCACGTACAGCTGACGGAAATGCACAAGATAGGACGTAATAAGGAGCAAAATCCTTCTCGATTTTTCTTCCAAGGACTCCTAGTTCAAGGCCAAAATTGGTGTAACAGTTCTAGTTGTTTCCTGTTTTCAGTGTTCCCCTACAATAAGATTTGTGGGAATTGTCTCAACTTCTGACAAAAGGGATTTCATAAATGTAACCCTGTCCAGCAAAAGTAGGTGCTTATCGCAACAAAGGAAAGGGTTAACAGCTTTACAACACAATAGAGGCTATGCACGTGACGTCATCAGCGAGGTGACGCCATGTTGGATGGAACGTTGTGACATGCTGACGCAGTGCATCTGACCACGTGCTCCGTCCATTTTCCATCCAACATGTGGCGTCATACCCATTGATGACGTCATTTGATGACGTCAGTGCATAGCCTCTATAGCTGAAAAGTATGTTTCTGCAAGTTGACAATAGTACTGAACAGTAGCGATAATAGTTGAGTAAACTGATGACCAATGATGATCACCTGTGACAAGCACTGGGGTACCTGCTTTTCTGGCGCAGGTCACAAATTATACCAGGGCACTGCTCCAAAGGAACACTCACAGATGTTACACCAGTCCTGGTGTCGGAAATTCTTTAAGATCTTCTGAAAATCCAACTAATCTTTCTGATGAACCACAAGGCATTTATCTTGTCTAGTGCCTTCTGATCCATAAGTGCGATTACCGTTCCATTTCCTAAACCCAATATTGGTGATCCCTCTTTAACGAAAACATCAGAGAGAAATCGGTTAATCTGGATTGAACGTGACCTATGGATCGTCCAACCCCACATGCTGGTTTGACACGAAAATTTATTTGACGGTGGGGAAGACATCTGGCTCCCAATAGTACAAGCCTAAGGCTAGCTTTCCATTCATACGATTGACCGACGTATGCAACGGTGTACGCAAGGACAGATGGACACACAGACAGAAGTACACAAAGAGCAACTGATGACGAAAAGGCAAAGTCACGCATAAGGCTGTGCCATCAGACACTTTGTGGCTGATCCATTCAAAATATCGCTGTGCCATGCACATACAACTGAGCGTTATTCTTTTGTATTGCATCAGATTTTTTCGTCGGGGCAAGTCATAGCATTATTGGCCCTGGTGAGTACGGATTAGAGGCCATCTCAAGCTACTCATGTTCCTCACTTGGATGGGATCTTTTACTTGCCCTTGCAAAGGTACATGATACCACAGCTTAGGCTACAATCCATTCATGTGATTTTCGAGTGGCGCGATGCCTCATCTTTTGTCCATGACCAACGCCGCGGACACATACATCGGACACAACGCGGACACATACATGCATCGACACATGAAAATCGCGTGAATGGAAATCCAGCCTTCTTAGGCGGTCGGTCCATTCACGCGATTTTCTTGCCGCAGACGCTCAAAAGCATTGTTTGTTTCCGCCGCGTTGGTCGTGGACAAAGGATGCGACTCGCGCGGCACGAAAATCGCGTGAATGGATTCTTAGCCTTACTGTCCCATGCGACAGACAGAAGAGCCAGGGATGATTAATCCCATGTTGACTGGGATTCGAACTTGGGACCATCGCTTACTAAGCGGACGTGATAACCACTACGCCATCAAAGCTCCTCACTATTCCTTTGTGTGTGCCTAACTTCTGCAGTCTCTCCAATGCCCTAAAGGTGTTTGTACAAGATGCGTCCATAAATGAAGCCAAATTGATGCCACGCACGATCGGATCAGAATTCTTGGCCGGATCAATGGTGAAGCTACAAATACAAGGCATTAGATAAGAGATGATTACGGGTCGATAACATCGGAATATGATTGAATACGCGAGACGAAAGAAGCTGGTGACCTCATGAATGCAGCAGCATTAGGTATTCCTCATCAGATGAAAGACTATGGCCCGTATTTTAGAATGCTCCTCAAGATAAAGGCGTTCCTCAAGGCTATTGTTCTCAACAGTAGAACAATAGCCTTGAGGAACTCCTTTATCTTGAGGAGCATTCAGTGTAGTTCACAAAGTTTGTACAATGCCACTGACAACACTTCGTTCTGTTGACATTGCCACAATAACCTTGTAAGTACATGTACCTCAGAATGTACCTCAAAGTTAACCACAATACAAGACCAGGATGTACCCCAAAGTTAACCACAATACAAGATCAGAATGTACCCGAAAGTTAACCACAATACAAGACCAGAATGTACCTCAAAGTTAACCACAATACAAGACCAGAATGTACCTCAAAGTTAACCACAATACAAGACCAGAATGTACCTCAAAGTTAACCACAATACAAGACCAGAATGTACCTCAAAGTTAACCACAATACAAGACCACAAAAAAACTCATAACAGCCACTACGGTACAACTCCTAGATTATCCCCGATACAATCAGCACCGATCGTAGCTAAATCATCCCATAGACAATGTTTATGAACATTAATCACATGGATTACGATGGTGAAAGAAGCACGCATAACCAAGATGCCACATATTGCAACAAGCCGAGCCAATCAATCAAAAACAAGAATTATAGACAATTATTCGTCATTTTCAATTTTTGGATATCGCTTATCTGGCTGCTGCAGATGATCAGGGTATGTTTTAGATGAGTTTATTTCCAAACGAATTCGGTGACACTGATGCTACAATGTTTGCCCTGACAAAAATAACAATACTGACAATGCCACAGCCTTTTTAGAACCGGCAACTTCTTTTTCAAAAATGCTTTTCAAACTACTCAAACTACTTTTTTAAATATTGTATTGTGAAGTAAGAGTACCGCAGGTCCATTTGGGATTAAATCTCGTGAACTATTTTTAATCTCCCCCACATCTCAGTGTTTACATTAAAAAAATACAGCAAATGATAGACGATCTCTACATTTGTTGCTGTCTGGGCGAATGGTCTGTTTCATAAAGTGACTTTAAGCTAATGGCACCATTAACTTCAGTACATTTTCCATTTGGTTAAAGGTACCATTATTTTCAAGTCATTTTCTGAAACAGGCCCAATGACTTTTCAATAGAGAAATACAAAGAAATATCTCCCCTTTGTTTCGCTGTGGCCCCCTACAAAAGAGGGGAACACTGAGAAACAAGGACATTGAGGCACCTTACACCAGAACTCTGCAGTGACAGATGACGATGCTTCAACGATACGGTTAAATCTCCGTCCAAATACCTGCGCCCAATTCAAATATGCAGATTAGGGCAAATGTCAGTCCATTTTCATCCCGTTACTACAGTACACTGTCCAATCACTGCATTTTTGAATCATTCCTGTGGCGGATATTCTACATTTTTGGATCACAAAACCCATGAATAATAGGAAATGTGAAGACGTAGGAGCAATCGCTGGTAAAGATAAGCATTTCCCTTTTTCTTGCCTCACGAAATGAACACAAAGATGTCATTTGCCGTTTCGATATTGGGGAAAAGAAATGACTGATCGTTAGTGAAAATGGAAGCTTTATTGGGTCCAGGAACTACTAACTCTATTGTAGTGTTCAGTATAGCTATTATGTCTATTTTGATCATACTTTACCCAATAAGTAGTGGGGTTGTGGTGACTCTATCTCGTACTATGGCCCGTATTTTAGAACGTTCCTTAACATTAAGGTCCACCTTAAATCTATTGTTCTCGATGGTTTTACAATAGACTTAAGGTCGACCTTAACGTTAAGGAACGTTCTAAAATACGACCCTATGTCTGGTCTGCGGCAATGTACGGTATAGGTTTTACGACAATCAACCACACACCCACTTATCAGTAGGCCCTAGTGGCATGGACGTAAGCTCTGCCTGGACAAGACCAACTTTAAAGTACACAGCAGTGTAAATACAGCTATTATGTCATTGTATGTATATTTTTCCATCAGAGCCAAAGCATTATTGGCCCTGATAGGTATGGAAGAGGCCATCACAAGCTACTCATGTTCCTCACTTGGATGGGGTCTTTTACTTGTCCTTACAAAGGTACAAGGTGCAAGGCACCACGTCGGCGCCATGCGACGGACTGAAGGGCCAGGGATGATTAATCCCCTGTGGCCAAGGCTTGATTCGAGGTACAAGGCGCAACAGATTACTGTCCCATGCGACGGACTGAAGGGCCAGGGATGATGAATCCCATATGGCCCAGATGAGATTCGAACCCCAAACCTATCACTTAAGCAGACATGATAAGCATTACACTATCAGGACTCTTCCCATTACGTCATCTAAGGATCCACCACACTATCGGGACTGTTCCTTATTGTGTCATCTAAGGATACTCCCACTGAGCCTACCTAAGACACTGCCCTTTACCATCAACTGGCATAAATACTGCAGAAATATGATTTGACATTTTTCTGCAAAAATGTCAACCGGTAGCAATAAAGATCAAATGGAGTTCCAACTATTTACATTTTTCTATAAATTATTTTTCTATAGGTTATTTTTATATAGATTTATTGCACAGCGTCTGCGATTCCAGCTTAACTTAAGCCCATCCATCAAAGGTCTATAATAAAGAACGCGAAATGATACCTTATAGAACGTTGTTTCAATTTTCCATAGTTTATCTCGCGAGAGCAGGGAGAGCAAATCACCATAAATTTACTTGATATTTCTGTTGTCAAAGGTATGAGGTGCGTTTCCGACTGGTCGGTGAGCAACTGATACCAAAATTATGAATCGCCATTGAGAATAAGCAATTGCTTAATTATTTTGGTTTTCTCTTTTTTGTTGGCGTCCATTCTGTTAAAAGGTTTGGTCCTTTTCACCACCCTAATCAGTCAAAGTTTTGGACAGGAAGCTTTTGTGTGAACATTGAAATTTTTACTTGTGGAAAAGTTTGTATACAGTACAGGTCACAATTGACATCCCTACGGCTTCGCGTACATTACGATCTCTTGCCTTAGGAGCAAAATGCCGTTCGTACCTCGATCTGCGGCGCAAATCGAGGTGTAATTAACGGCGGATTAGTGGGCTGGGTTGTTTACATAGTCAACACAAGTGCTCTCTCTTTAACTTGGCTAAAAGCAACAAATCATGAAAATAAAATCGGGGCACTTCTCAAAGTCATACAGTCGAACTGCAAATTCTTTTCTATATCAAATACTTCTTTTAAATTTTAAAATACGCCAAGAAATAATGATTTTGGAGAGGTAAATTTGCGACAGGAATAACGCAACGGCTGTTGAGCCATTCATTTCCATCCCCACTCTGTCTTCAGCTGGCTTGGGCCGGTGTAACGTAGTGTATTGTGTACACTA